>NMXI01000039.1:0-123934 GCA_002851675.1 Verticillium nubilum | reverse complement strand
AAAAAAAAAACCCCCTTTACTTTGAAAAACCCCCCCCCCCCCCCCCCCTTCCCTCCACCCCACATAACCAGCGTCCGTCTATCGCTGTGAGCGCCAATCACGTGCGTTAGGAAGTGTCCTTGGGGGAGAAGGGGGGTTGAGTGGTGTGGATCTTGAGCGGACACTAACGCTGGAACTGGCAAAGGCAATACACTAAACCACTGCACCACCACCGCACTGCAACTTGCACTGACAGTGGCTCCTGACAGCACTGACACCTCCCTGACGCTGTTGGCATGCCTCTGAACTGAATGTCTCGACTCCCCAAGGTCAGGGCTTCGTCTCCTCCCTCTGCCCTGTGAAATGAATGAAGCCAGGGCAACAAACGCATGGGTCATTTCGACATACCAGCACCAGAGGCAACAGAGGACGTGGCGTTCCTCGACCATCTGCAATCTCCATGACCCGTTTTCCCTTTCCCAGCTGCCACCCATGATTGGCATGGTACGAAACGTCACCCCTCACTCACTCAACCTTCGAGGAACACCACATACCCGTGTCCGTGTCGAATCATCCTGAACGACACATCTGAGAAGCGACACGTCTGCCACCTCAACTCCGCAGCGAGTAGCAAGTCATCCCCCCGCCCTCCATCTGCCAGCGTGTCTTGCATTGCATGCATTCATGGCCGCCTCTACCACCTCCACTCAGCTCCCAGTCAGCCACCTCATCAGTCGCGAGCCAAGGGGTTCCGCGTGTCGCACTTTCTTTCACCCCGCCAATATGTCACGCGCTGGTCCGCCCAAGATGATGTACCCGAGAAAGCCTGCGGATTGTTCAGTCATGCATGCCATTTTGCCCCCTTCGCTTGCGTGTATGTGTCGCTGGCCCTGCCTCTGAATTTGTCTGAACCTTACAGAAAGGGAAGCGAATAGGAAGTGAAATGAGTACGAGAAAAAAAAAGTACGAAGGGTTCCCCCCATCCCGTTTCCTCAACACCGGCAGTATGAGAATGTACTGGTAACACGATTCGTGCCCTGCTGCGTCGCGTGGTATCATGCCCCTCCCTCCTCTCCTCATAGGCTCGTCGCCATTCTACGAGAACCCTGCGCCTCCCTCGTCTTGGCCATTGGTATTTTCAAGTGCCTTGTCCCCGTCATTTCTATTATTGTTGCGCTGCCTGAGCATTGAGCTGTTCCTCGAGCTGCGCCACATTGGCATCCACGTTATGGTAGTCAAGAATCTCCGAGTACCTGTAATGCATGGTTAGTCTTGAAAGATGAGGATGAGAGGGCAGGAACGTCAGACGCACATCATGATCTTCCATGTATCGACGGGCAAGTCGGCATCGTTGAAGCTCCAGTCGAACTTCTCCTCGGCGACGGGCTCATCAGTGGGATCGTGGTAGGGGGACAAGTAGTCGTGCGACAGCGCCTCGGTTGCCGTTATCCTCTTCTTGGGGTCAAAGACGAGCATCTTCTCGAGCAAGTCGATGGCAGAGGGGTCGGCATTCTTGAACTTGTTCTTGAGCGGCTGGCGCTCGCGCTTCGGTAGCGACTTGACGAAACGCAGCGTGTTCTCGCTGGCGATGCCGTTGATGACGTCGTCGGGCGGCGTGCCGAGCAGCTCTGTGATGATACTGAATTGGTTGACGTGGTCCTTGCCGGGGAACAGCGGCTTGCCCTCGAGCATCTCGGCGAAGATGCAGCCCGCACTCCAGATGTCCACCTCGACATCGTACTTTTGCCACGTGAGCATGATTTCCGGCGCGCGATAGTACCGCGTCGAGACGTAGCCCGTCATCTGAGGGTCCTGAATGCGCGCCAGGCCAAAGTCACAGATCTTCAAATCGCAGTTCTCGTTGACCAAGATATTGCTGGGCTTGAGGTCACGGTGAACAACGCCTGCTGAGTGCACGTACTTAAGGCCGCGCTATTGTCGGGTCAGCGAGTGAGTCCCAGCGTGTCGGTGGGGAGGTGGCAGAAGGACGTACCATGATCTGGTAAAGGAAGTACTGGATGAATTGCTTCTCCAGCGGCCTGGAGGTGAGCAGGCGGTGCAAGTCGGTGCCGAGGAGCTCGGTAACGAAGTAGATGTCCTCGAGGGGGGAAATGAAGATGTCGCTAAGAGAGATGACCTAGATGTCTGTGAGAAGACTGTCGCGAGGCAGGCTTTTTGTGGCTTGCTTTGGAATACTGACGTTCTCGTGCCTGAGGTGCTTGAGAAGCTTCAGCTCGCGGTATGTTCGCTTGGCGAGAACGGGCGTGCTGAAGGGCTTCATGATCTTCTTGACGGCGACATTCTGGTTGGTGAGCTGATCACGAGCAGAGCTGGGGGAGCAAGCGCGTTAGTTCGATTGGCTCGGCCGACAAATTAAATGCACACGCAAGCTCAAGCCAGGGTCCTTCGGGGACGAGGTCTGATGGGGTATTGCGTACCAAACGAGACCGAAGGCTCCCATGCCAACAGGTTGCAAGTCGGAGTACCGCGAGGTGATCTCGAAAGTGGTTCCGAAGATCTGGGCTCTGACGAATTCGGCCATGATGGGCGATGTGCGGAATTACGCTGCGATTATCGGGTTGGGGAGAAGGATATCAGAACGTGTTCCACGACGCTGGCGATATGGTGGTGAGGTTTTGCGAGTTGTCGTAGATTCTGCGAGCGAGCGAATGGAGGGTCTGCGATGGAGTTGGCAGAGAGAGAATGAGTGGTGGTGCTCGATAGCTGCCAGGGCGCAGGTCTGGCGAGAGAAAGAGAGGGAGGGGCGGTAGGGCGGGCACTGGGAAACTGGGCGCAACCAGCGGCGGGGTAAACCGAACGGAGCTGGACGGTGGTCGGCAGGTGAGCGGGTGCGTGAGAAGGAGTCGCCAGGGCCTGGAACGGACGGCGGAGGGGCGACCTGGATGGGGGCTGACAGGAGAGGGGCGCCTAAGGGGGGGCGTTTTCTTCGACGCGCAGCACCAAATGTTAGCATTTCCATTGCCGATCTTGACTGTTCGCCGTCTTGGAGTGGAGCCGCAAGTGTGAACGCCATGTAGTTATTGGCAGAGGCCATCGGAGGACTATCCGACGGCGGCCGGACCTCAACGCAAACGAGTGGCCAAACAGAGACGGATGCAGGTTTTCCTCAGCAATGTCAATGAAAGCTTACCTGGGGTTTGTTTCTTGGGCGATGGCAATGGCAATGGCAATGGCAATGGCAAGGGGCTTTCAAGAAGCACGTTCGACGCGTAGGTGTTGGCGTCGCCAATGGTATGGTGATCAGTGGGTAGTAAGTGGTGGGTGTACCGTCTTCGTCTTGTCTGGGTCAAATGGGTGGATTGTCGATGGTACAGGAGAACGCGACTATGGCATTTCGTGTCGAGATGGGTAGTGAAGAGGGGAAACTATGCGCAGAGCAGAGGAGCACATAGGTTTTAAGAGAAGTGGCTTTCCCAGAACCTGGATCTCTGCTGCTTCTGCTTTGGGATCTGAGCAAGGACAAGGAGGGGTGCCCTGTCCTGTCTCGACTACGACCCCGCTACGTAGTGTGTGCGTGCCCCTTGCCATGTCGGACGTCTTATGCTGTGCTTGCCTGGCTTTCTGGCTTCCGTCTGGAGGGAAGATGGGTACAGGTATCACAACGGCCTGGCATTGGGAGTGAGAGTGGGAGTGGGAGTGGGAGCAAAGCGCTGGTGTTGGGGTTGCTGTCTGTCTTTACGACAGCAGGGGTATGCCGCCGGGATCGAGAAGGGAGTGGAGCCGCCAGTCTGTTTGGCGCCCGTCTTTTCTGCCCGTCTCGACTGTCCGTCTCGATTTTTCCGCCCCTCATACCGTAGACAGCCCACAAGTTACAGCGGCTCTCACCGTTTCCCATCAACAGCATCCGCGACTCCTGGTAAACGCAAGGCTTTCACCAACGCTCATCGTCTCACCCGAAAGATGCTCCTCCTTTGGGTACCACCTCTCTGAACTCGCCGTGGGCTCTTCTCATCGCCGATACACGCGAGGTTACGAATCGTAAGCCGGTACAGGATGAATAAATCTACCCCTCACCGCGCCGCGTGCCCTAGATCGATCGACAAGGTAGTCGACACCTCGGGCAGCAACACACACACAATCTCGAGGCGACACGGGACGAGACGAGACGGACCAGGACGGGACAGCATGACAACGCAGGCAAAAATCCAGAATTCCATGTTTTCCATTCCACTTTGCCGTCTTGTCTCGCTAGCGTCCTGCTCCCTGCAAGCACGCCAAAAGCCCACCCACCCTCCCCTCCAAACTAGGTAGCCCACACCACCACCCTGATCGACCTTGGGGTCCTGATCGATGGCTCTCGCAGCCTTCTAATCGTCCATCCACCGCTGTCCATGTCTTGTCAGGAGGACGTGTCCGGGGGGGGGGGGGGGGGGGGGGCACGCCCCTGTCCATCGTCGACTTGGGTCGCAAGCGGCATCGCGATTCGTGAGGTGAGCTTCACTGACTCTTGCCCTCTAGCTAGATTGGCTATCAACCCCTTCGCAGATCCCTTCTCGCCACCAAGTCTGAGTGGCTTATATTAACACTTCGGTTTGCCTGCCGCTGTAGAGAGATTGAAAAACGACACTTTCGCCTGGAGGGGCTGTCAGAAACAGGACCTCTCTCCCAACCAAACCAAACATCTGGGTTCTACGACTGATGTCCAGCACGAAGGGGTCAGAACCTAGACCTCTGTCCATATGACGTCATATTTCTCCCCTCATCGAGATCGTCTTCTGGCTCCATGTCCCAGAGGCCCATCAGAGCCCACTAACACGACGCGCGTAGTTTTACACCTAGTATCAACTTTATCGGTACCTACGTGCAGATGCTCCTCCCGATTGAGCAGTCGCGTTTCGTGGAGGCGTCCATCGTCATTGTGGTGAGTGATCGAGAAGGCAACTCTCGCGACACTTGTCCGGACGTTTTCCTCCGCCACCCATGCCTGCCGCGTGTTCTGGAACCCCTTGGCCTGTGGCATCCCCTCAAGTCAATCGGTCAATCGTCAGCCCTCCAACGATAACCCGCCGACGAAACCTGAAGATCGCCCCAGGCTGTCTCCGCCCCTCTATTACGGCGGTCAAGTACTTTCTACGTTCTTCACGCCAAGTGCACATACAGAAACGTTGGAGCGGTAACGGTGAGAGGCTCATACCCACTGTGCCCGCCTCCCCGCTGCGGTGCCGTAGGGTCCCGCAGGGTCCCAGACCCTACTCTACAGCGACGGGCTTGACTGCCACCCTCACTCCCGACACATCATCATCACGCATCTCCCAAAAGGACCCTGAACTGGGAAATGGAACCACTGAAGATTCAGGGTCAAACTCCGTTCCCCGCCGTATTACCTGATCGCCTTCTGCCAGCCATTATCCAGAGTAATTACTTGAAACTACTGCCAGGCACGCAGCTTGAGCTTCGACAGAGCGCTTGGGACTGTTCTTTTTTTTGTCTTGAGGCACATTTCTACGTGCCTCGTCATCTGAGATACCGTCACGTCTCGAACACAGGCTCGAGTCTTCAGGACCTGGCCGGTCGTCTAGCTGTTCGTGGACCTTGTCAACCCCCCCGTTCACACGGCCCTGACCCCTTAACGGCTGACAGCCCACTTTCCGATACATCAACTTGGCAAGTTCGTGCAGGGACAGCATATTTCCTCATCATGACGGTATGGTCTCCTCTTACGACCTGCTCCAAGATGCCCCCAGGGCGCCATCAGCTCAAGCCACCCTGCTATATCTGCACCTTTCATCCACTAATCTTCTTCCGTATGTGCCACGGCAGGGTTGCCGACTGGTAATAAAGGAAAGGGCGGGCAATGAAATACATGTTGGCACCGTCAACCAAACGTGAGCAGAAAACGTCTAGACCCCGTCCCAAGATCGCTACTTCCAGGGTCCCGACCGGATGACATCATCTTGCAGCGTCCCCCCCGTCAGCCGCAAAGCAAGCCACTTATCTTAATGAGCGAAACCATTCGGAAAAAGCCTGTTGCAACACCACAAGCCCCAACACCTACCATCACCGTCCAGGTCACCGTTCACCCCATCAAGCTTCTGACCTTGCTCCCGCACCTCCCTTTCCTATTCTTGTTATCACAGCAGCGCCCAATAATGCACCATACACCACGCCTCAGAAGCTCTTCCTCGCACTTCTCCCCCCTCCTCTGACCGCTCCTTTGCACTGCAAAACCCATCTTCTCAAAGTCCCCCGCGTCAACACAGCTTCCTCTAACATCGCTCCCAAACGTCCAACACCCCCTTCGCCGGTCTCGACCCCAATAGACCGCATGTGCACGGCCCCCGTACATTCCCCGCCCCACACGGAACGACTGTGCTGATGTGCGATTGCGTCACTGAAGCTCAAAGATGACACTCTTGCTAGTTCCGCTCGCCCCGTACCGCCCCGTCGGTTCCCACCCTGCTTTTTCTGCCCTCTTGCCGCGGATGATGGGCCCTTGCCATGCCCTTGCCGTGCCCTGCCTGGCCTTGCCCTCGCCGTTTCGCCTGCCTACCACGTACGGTACTTACCTAGCAGCAGGTACATACATGCTGATGATCCCACTCAATGGGAGGAAAGGCAAGCAAGGCACTACCGGTATCTCGCCCACATGTGGCCCTGACCTGTTCCTCAGTTAGTTGATACTGTCATATGCTTGTCATACTGGGAAGTGCTGGAACCACTATTCGCAACCATCCCCGAAGTATCTGCGAGATTCATCAAATTGGTCATGGGCGACAGGCGTCACAACATCGAAGTCAGCATGTGAATATGGAAGTAATTATGTTACTCAAGAGACCATCCTCCGCCAGCTAGTACTCGCGACGGCCATTAGGAGGTAAGATTATAGAATCCATTCAGGTTGTTAGCCCTATCCGCCATCTTCTTCAGCAGGTCACTAGTCTTCTGGAGTCTTCTGCCCGCATCTACGCATATTTACCGGTCGTCAACGACGAGGGGCTCAATGTTCCAAATCTCTTCGGCGTACTCGTTGATGCAACGGTCACTGCTGAAGAAACCCATCCGCGCCACGCTCGTAATCGTCTTGGTTATCCACTCATCCTGGTTCTTGTACGACTCGTCCACAAGCGCATGGGTCTCAATGTAGCTGTGGAAGTCATCCGACGTAAGATAGTAGTCGCCGTGGTCGCGCACCGCTGATACCAGAGCCCCGAAGTCGTGCGGCGACCCAAATGTGCCCTTTTCAATCTCGGTGAACACCTTGACCAGGTCCGAGTCCAGTGTGTGCGAGCCGTAGTTGTGCGCATGTCGCAGGTCCTCGACATCTTCGGCCAGGTTGCCAAAGAGGAAGATGTTGTTCTCGCCAATCTCACGCGTGATTTCGATCTAGGATGCAAATTAGCACATCGGCTGCAATGGCACGTGGCACTCCGTTCCACGTCCCCGGTTTTAGCGTCACTTACGTTGGCGCCGTCGCAGGTGCCGATGATCAAGCCGCCGTTGAGCACGAACTTCATGTTACTTGTGCCAGAAGCCCTGCCTATGTGTTAGCCCACCCAATGAAGTCGCCAAGGCCGCTGCTTAGTACGTACTCTGTGCCAGCTGTGGAGATGTGCTCGCTGAGATCCGACGCAGGGATAATCATCTCGGCCTTGCTGACGTTGTAGTCCTCGAGGAAAATGACCTTGAGAAGATCGCCAATGTCTTCATCCACATTGACAACGGCCCCAACGTTGTTGACCAGGTGAATGATCTGCTTCGCCATCCAGTAGCCGGGAGCCGCCTTGCCACCAAAGATGGATACACGCGGCTGCTGCTTCTTGCGCTCCTCAGGCGTCATGGCTTTGAGGGTGAGGTACCGGTGAATGACACCAAAGATGTTCATCTGCTGACGCTTGTACTCGTGAATTCGCTTGACCTGGACGTCAAAGAGCGCCGCGGGATTGACGCTGACACCCGTCGTCGATTTGATGTACTTGGCGAGGCGAACCTTGTTGGCGTACTTGATCTCGGCCCATTCCTTGCGGAACTCTTTGTCGTTGACGAATTGTTCCAATTTGTTGAGCTGGGTCAAGTCTTTAAGGTACTCGTTGCTACCTGTACGGGCCGCAATCAGGTCAGACAGACGAGGGTTGGCCTGGTGAAGCCAGCGTCGGGGGGTGATGGCATTGGTGACGTTGGTGAACTTATCGGGGCCATAGATGTTGACAAAGTCCTTGAAGATGGTTGTCTTGATGAGATCGGAATGCAGTTCAGCCACGCCGTTGACCTTGTGTGAGCCGACAACGGCGAGGTAGGCCATGCGGACCATCTTGGGCTGCGATTCTTCTATGATGGAAACCCTGCTGAGTAGTTCGCGATCACCAGGAAACTTCTTCTCGACGGCCTGGAGGAAGTACAGGTTGATGTCGTAGATAATCTGCAGGTGACGGGGCAAGAGATTCTGGATGAGGCCGACGGACCACTTCTCCAGGGCCTCGGGAAGGACGGTGTGGTTCGTGTAACCAAAGGTGGCTGTGACGATGTCCCAGGCAACGTCCCACTCAAGCTTCTCGAGGTCAATCAAGATGCGCTGCAGCTCGACAATGGCGAGGGTAGGGTGAGTGTCGTTCAGTTGGATAGCAACCTGGTCGGGGAACTCCTTCCACTGGCGCTTAGTCTTCTTGAAGCGACGGACAATGTCGTAAAGAGAGGCAGCAACCCAGAAGTACTGTTGCTTCAGACGCAGCTCCTTGCCCCTCTCGAGGTTGTCGTTGGGGTACAGGACTGCACTGATCGTCTCGGCTCGTTGCTGGTCGGCGACGGAGCTTTCGTAGTCGCCGCTATTGAACTTTTGAAAATCAAACTCGCCGCTCGCTGCCTTGCTCGACCACAGGCGCAGGTTATTGGTCGAGGGGGTCGCGTAACCGGGGATAGGCACATCGTAGGCGACAGCCTGAACCGTCTCGCCGCCCTCCCAGTGGGCGGTTGACTTGCCATTCTCATCAGTTGACTTGCTGACATGGCCGTAGAATTGGATCTAAACTCAGTCAGCAAATTTGCGGAGGCATGAAGCAAGGCGAGGGCAGTCTGACATCGACATTCACGTCGTGGCGTGGGAACTCCCAAGGGTTGAAGTCGAGCCAGTAATCGGGGACCTCAACCTGGTACCCATCGATGATCTCCTGCTTGAAGATACCGTAGCGGTACCGCAAACCGTAACCCCAGGCAGGGTAGTTGAGTGAGGCAAGACTGTCAAGGAAACAAGCAGCCAGACGGCCCAGACCGCCGTTTCCGAGCGCAGCATCATGCTCCTGCTCAATGATGTCTTCGATACGGAAACCAAGGTCGCTCAGACCGGCTGAGGTGGTAAAGGTGTCAGATCATGTCATGTAACTACCAGGGGTATCAGCTCACTTACACTTGGCGACATCCTTCATCCCCACATTGAGCATGGCGTTGTCGAGGGCACGGCCCATGAGGAACTCGAGAGAGAGATAGTAGACACGCTTGGCGTCAGTAAGTGTCTGACGCTGCTGAGTCTTGTTCCACTGAGTGATGAGGCGGTCACGGAAGGCCAGGCCAGTGGCAGAGTAAGCGGCCGTCTCGTCGCAGTTGAACATGCTGCGAGCCAGCGATGTCTCGACATGGCGGACGACCTCGCGTTCGAAATCATCCTTGTTCGCAAATCCCTGAGGCTGATTCCTCGCCCAGGCGTCTCGCTGAGGCTCGGGAATGGAGGCTGAAAATGAGAGGCAGTAGTTAGCGCGTGGTGAGCTGTGGCATGATAAAGATGGAGAATTGGTGATGACCAGGGTGGTGAGAGGCACTGGTGGGAGCTAAGGCCAGTGGCAGGACAGCATGAGGACAGGGGGGCATGTAGATCTGAGTGCGGGGTAGGTTGGCTCCTAGTGTTCCCCTCCCCCTCCTCCAAGCTTCGCGCACCATGTCCATAATAAGCCCCGCCAGAGCTCGGTTGGCTTGGCCAATTCGTATTGATGATGCAGGGAAGAAGAGGTGTGGAACTGCGTGGACTTACCCTCGACGCTCTTGATCTCGCCAGCGCCAAAGCCGGTGGCCGTCCGCTTGTGCTTGGGACGAGAGATGCCCGCTGGGCCCACAGATCCCTGAATGTCGACAATGGGAGCACCAGTCGAGGGACGACGCTCGCGGAGGGGCAGCCGCTCCGGGGTGTTGGCCGCCTTGGACATGTTGGCTGACTTGCTGGAAGGAAAGCGGCAGGTCAACGGGTTCGGGGAGCCTGCTGAGCACGAACGTCAGTGTCTGTTGACGGGGGTACGATATGGCCGGTCGGTCCGTAGTCAGCGGCTGCACAGCCCACTGTTTCTGAAGGAGGGGTGGGAGGAATGGATGGCAATCTGCAAGTTGGACTCCTCGTCGGGCAGCCGCATTGTCGAGACCTCGAGACCTTGAGCTATGGTAGTGGTCGTGGCGAGGGAGAGCGGGGTTCGACATTTCGTTGAGGTAGCTCGTCAGACGTTGGAGCTCTGTTGTAGCTGCACGCCCACGCATTGAAGCGCGCGCCAGCTCTCCGAGGCGGGGATGGCATCCCTCGAAGGACAATAACACAACAGTGGTGCTGTAGATGCTGTCGACGACGAGTTTCCTGCCTCGTAACAGGTGTAGGGCGTGGGACCCCGCCGGTTTCGGTGGACCGCCAAGTCGACCAGCCAGGGGAAGGCAACATGAAGCCAGAAAGACTTACTTTATGATGAAGCTTGAGGCCCGAGTGATCAAGGAGCAGTCCAGGTCAGCAGGTCAATCTGGAGGGTAAAGATGAGAACGGCTGGCGATGATTGGGAGGTTGAAGTATGTTGAGGAAGAAACTGAAGGAGGAAAAGGGGAAAAGGACTGATGGCGAGGAATGGGGGGAGACGAGGTTAAGAAGCGAAGCTACCAAGCTGGTTGCTGCAGGCGAGATACTGGTAGCGTCGTTGTCGCTCGAGTCGAGCAAGCTGGGCTGGCTCGTCATGGCCAGACCGACCAGACCAGATCAGATCAGATCAGAAATGGACGGCGTCTCACACCAAAGTGCATGGTTGCTGCTTCAGGTGTCTGGCGGGTCAGGCAATGGGCCTCGAACGATTGCACCACCCCTCCTGGCCCTGTTCCGTACCTAAGGTACCTTACCTTACCTTACCTTAGATTGGCTAAGGTACTACGCTTCATGGGTAGCTCCTAGGAAGAGGGCAGCATTGGTGTGGGCAAGAGCACCTCAGCCGACATGACCTCACCTTGCTGCCCTTCCTCCTATCGCACCTGCTGTTGATGCTGCTGCACCTGCATGGTAATAGTAATCCGGAACAATAATGCGGGGTGACGACTCCCCATGCATGTCCTTCCCTCATGCCGATGGCCATTGCCATTCATGTACTACGATAGCAGACGGTAGTAGCAGTAGTACATCCTCCAGAGAACCCAAAGCGCTTCCGCTTGTTGACACGAGCAGGTCGACTCGTTCTTCGGCCCTCTGCATGCATCCTGCGGCGTGCTCGTTGGCGTGCGCTGTTTGGCCCACCCAACAGACCCGCAGCAGACCCGCCCCCGTCGTGAGCCTTTCCACCCGCATCAATGTTTGTTGCCAGTGCTGGGTGCTGATGCCACGGCGACATGGCTGGAGCTTCTTGTGGGACCGGGAGCTTCGGGTTTGGTGGTCGGCCAGCGTTGTGAGCGAGAGCGAACGCCAAGCGCTGTCCCTTCATCCAGGTCAGGAATGGAGTGAAGTGGGTGAGTGAGTGGGAGGGAGAGCGGGACCTGAGCTGAGCTGATGAGCTGTCTGCGGACAGGGAAGAGCTTGGTTCTGTGGTGGGTGCAGGGTGCGTGGGTCTCCAGTGACTCCACCAAAGCTCCTTTCTGAGTCTGAAGCCTCAAGCCTCATATGTCCCATGTGGCTCTTCTCTTGTAGAAGATCCCTTCCTGTTCGCTCCTCAGCACCGCATCAAGTCGACTCAAGTCAAAAAGCTGTTCATTCCGCTTCGGCGATCCAGGCGGCACAAGGCCGGTCCCGCTACATCCTAAAAACCAAACCAACCCTCATTGCGTTACGTGTCATGATTGCTACACATGACATTCAGGGCCCTTCAATGTCCTGTTCTCTTAGCATCGAGCGCTAGACCCCTCTTCAACTTTGGGCTTTTCGATATAAAAAAAAAGGAGATGATGGGGCTGGAGGGCGAGCACGGAACTTTGTTGTTTCTCATGCCTTGATGAGTCTCTTGGGCGCCCACCACGGGATGATCGCCTTGCCGCATCCTTCGGGAAACCCGTCCTAAGTCCTCCCTTCCATTGAGCTGCCTCGGTCAAGTAAAGCAAGGGGCTCAAAACCCGCCCCTACCGACCAGTCCAAAGTTTCTCGCAGTCATTTCGCGTGTGTAGAGAGCGTGGAGCCAAACGAAACGCCAACGCCGCCAGCAGTCTTTCCGCCCCAACGCCGGGCAATGCTGCAATCGCTCACATGAAAACAACATAGGAAAAGTCTTTCAGACATCATCACACCGCATCCCCCTTAGAGAATTCCTGAGTCCCTGAGAGCGTTGTTGAGGATCGTCTCCTTCACCGCTGCGAAGACCAGGCGGATATTTGACGTGTCTGTCGCTTGTGTGAGACTGTCAGGAGGTTAGCTTATGTTCGACCGCTATCAGCTGCCAGGGACGACGTACTGTGGATAGAGATGCAGGTGCGCTCTGTTGACCTGGTTGAAACGCCAGAGCAGGTATTTGGCCGCCTTGTTGACATCGTTGCCTCCTGAGTAATCTGGGAAGTAGTTTGCCATTGGTGATCGGTTAAGCTTTTGCTTAAAAATGTCAACCTTGTTCAGGAACAAGATGATACTCGTCCTCATGAACCACCGAGAGTTGACGACCGAATCGAAAAGCAACAAACTCTCCATCATGCGGTTCTGCTACTGTCAACTCCTATCGTCCAGAAGTAGGGTGTCAAGTATGTGGCTCACCTGGCTGCTCTCTTCCAACAGCACCTGATCGTACTCGCTGAGGGCGACACAGAAGATGATCGACGTGACATTTTCGAAGCAGTGTATCCACTTCTTCCGCTCACTACGCTGGCCTCCAACATCAAACATGCTGAGTCGCACGTCAGCCTGCAAGCCACGGTTGCACCGGAAGTTTGGAGAGTACATACTGGATGCTGAGTTGACCCATCTGGAATCGTGTCTCGTAGATGCCTGTCGTCTTGGTTCTAGCTCGGAGCACGTCCATCTCGCTGGGGAGGTAGTCGGGCGCGACTATTCGCATGACTTCCTGGAAGAAGCTCCACGTTCAAAGTCAGTCACACGATCACGTTTGCAGAGTTCACCAAGGCTCACTATTCTGCTGAGTCCATAAGATAGAACTCGGTTTGCCTTTCCATCAATTGATCCTTTGCAGGATCCCCCCATATCGATTGGATCGCCAGGCCGATCTGTGGGTCGATGTGCGCTTGGGGACCAGACTCGACGGTGTAGTCCATGAGAAAGTCGGCATATTCCTTATTCTCAGGGGTGGAAAGGTCCAGGTCAAACTGGCGCATGGCAAGAATGACAGCCTTGGCGCACTCGACGAGATTCTTGAAGACTGTTGGTCGGTAATTGTAGAGTTCGTCTTCAGAGTATCCCTTCAAATGGATTATTTTCATCTGCTTGACGATGGTTGACTTGCCGCTCTCGCCGGAACCTGTTCATACGTCGCATGAGAAAGATGGTCATCAAAACGGTGTTGAGTCCCAGATGTAACGTACCAAGGAGAAGGATCTTGCACTCGCGCCTAAGTCGTCTAGAGTCCTCTTCCAATTGCCGGTCAATGGCCTGACTTTTCTTCTTCTGATCCACCTCCTCATTATTTGAGCTCATACACGCACCCATCTTGAAGTCGGAAATCTGGCGGCAAGGGAGAGTCGATAATTTTCAAGGCTTCGGACTGTTTCGTTCGAGTGCAAGGCTGCGGCATCCAAAGATGGGGGTGATTTCTTGCGCGAAAGCAATCGTCTTCATATGCCCATCACAGGCAGCCTGATCGAAGTATCGATACGCCAGAACGCAGCAGCAGCTGTTTGTCGAAATTCGGCCAGGATGCAGGCGACAGGCTGCGGAGGCTGCAGTGGTGTTTTGAATGTCGGGCAGCGAGTAATGTCAACGAGCAAAGCTACTAAGGGCGCGACGCCTTGCGAGGTTGGTTGGCGGGTACAGGGACAGACGGTTGCGCCGATTCAAGGATGGATGCCGGCTGTCGTAGACAGCAAATAAATTGATGAGTGTCGGCGACCTGAATGATCGAGGCAGAGGGTTTCGTAGGAAATCGACGGCGGTCAGTCGGTCGGGTTGTTGAGTGCCAGACTTGGGATGGCTAGCCAGCGGACGAAATGTGGGTTAGACGTGGTCAGCAAGACGGAGATGCAATGACACAAGGGAGTAAGTAGCAGTCGCCTCCGGGTGAGTTTGGAGATCGGAGCGAGCAGCTTTGAACGAGACGACCCAGCGCGACGGATGAATTGACGACTTTGCAGTGTGCTATTGATGAGGGCGGGTCGGAAGGCCGGGTCGGCGAGTCGTGTGTCGTAAGGGGGTGACTGTGGAGGAAGGGGAGGGAAGGAGGAGAAGGCACCTGTGGTGAGGAGGAAACCGCATTGGAATTGATAGCTTCCTTCCTGGTTAGGTTCCATCCACAGGGCAGGAGCGGACTGAATGGTCGAGGGTCGAGGGTCAATGGGGGGCGCTTGGGGAGGCGCCACCAGCAGCCAGAGGGCAGTGGCCAGTAGGGTGACAGGACAATGATGGCAGGGGCGGCTGGGGCTGGGGTTTCCTCCTCGAGACTGGGGCAGTACTTCCACCACTGAATCAGCCCCCAGCATCTGCCTCGTGCCGGTATTACCACACGACAGCATCTCAAGTCTCGAGCACTCACTTTCAAGATTAGGTAAGGAAGTAAGACTCGAGGACCCCTCAGAATCCTCAGAATGGGCGTCGTTGAAGCATCGAGCTCAACCCCAGGCCTTGTCCTTGTCGACCATCATCGTTCACCAGGACAGCAGCGACTCGATATATGACCCCCAAAGAGATTGATCTGCTTCAACTCGTGGTTGATCTCCCAATCTCAACGGCTGGTCCAGGCCGCAATCCGTGCATCTTCTTCAACCAGCGCACGTTCTTTTCCTTTCGAGTCAAACCCACAGTAAGGGATGGACCTTTACCCGACTCTCTACTTTGCCAATGCACCATTAAAGATACTCCGCCCATACGGTACCGTCACTTCTCGTAATACGCCGGCGTCGGCGGGCCTGGCGGGTCCCCTCCAATCTACCCCATACCCTGACTTCCCTCTCAACAGCCTTTCAATTTCACCCAAGTTTACCCTAGGATACCTGGGATTCTTCGACAGAAGGCATTCCGAATGCCTGCCTCTGAGTGCTGTCCTGTCGCGAAATTGTCTGATAGGTCTTGCTTTTCCATTCTTGGTAATGGCGGCACTGTGGATGATTATGAGTATGCACCGAATGCCGCGTGCCAACTGGGCGACATGACGTGCTCGAGAACCAGCCTCACCCCTCACACCTCACACACCGAAGTCCATGCACATCACTCGACCAAGCACCAGCTCGGCTTTGAACAAAGAGTCGATCACTATGCTCCCATTCATCGGAGCTCAGCAGCCGACAGCCTCACCTCCAATAACCGGCAGGTCTGCCAGCCCGCCCGTTGGATCCGTCATCGTGTCATGCCTATTGAGGGCTTGGCTGGAGGTATCGTGCCTCCGCCCACTCAAAGTATGGGTAGCCTCCTCTGGGGCTGCCCCTGCAACAGGTGTCACAGCCAGACACTGTTTGCTTTCCCTACATTTCCTCCCGTCGCCTGCAACCGTCGTTATTGTTGACGCCACAATTTTCGTTATATGCGAGCCAGCCTTTCCTCGGCGACTCATTATCATGCCGCCACGGGGCGCCTGATGAATGCCTGCCCATGCCAGGTCCATCAGTCGGCCCTATAAGCACTCGAGATATGTTGCTTTTTTCACGGACCAGCACAACTGCTTCTTCGGTCTACGGAGGCGACAGCCAATACTGGCCGCTACATAAACGGCAGCACCTGATGATTTGCAAAGTCCTTCAGCGGCGAATTGGCACCAACAGGCATCGTATCGCCTAGCAGCGCTCATCTCAATGCATCCATGTACAAGCCGAAGCGTAGGGGCGAACAAACAGCTCCTTCCGCAGACCTGCATGGGCAACAGTTTCGCCGCCAGCTTACGCAGTGTCCAATACTCTGCAGAAAAGCTAATAAGCAGCACGGGGACTTGCGTTTCCCGGCGCCTGGTATTTGCCGACCTTCTTAGGGGCTTGTCTCCGCCCAAAGCACAAACTGTCATTCTTCATCCACACTGATCAGTGAGGTGCTCTCGAGGCCGTGCCCCGATGCTCGCTGCCCAGTCGCCTACTAGAAATTAGGCATTTCATTGGTGGTTGCCGATGGGACAAACAGGGCCCTGCAGAGACTACTACACGTGGCTCAATCCTTTCCATCACGAAGCCCGATTCACGGGGGGATTTGAGAGGTGGCGGGCTTTCGTCTCGTCAGGATAACTCATGGGCCACACGTTATGATGAGCAACTGTAGGTCACGAAATACACCGCGCCCTTCGCGTTTGCAGATCGCATGTGAAATCAGCCAGGCAGATAAAAAACACCATGACGGTTACTAAAGACGAATCATGTACTGAGAGACCTCGGGGCGAGGGGCTCCTGATTCAGAGTACCCCTGTTTTGGTACCTCTCAACTTCCTTAACGAGAGATACATTCCGATGCACCTTCGCTCTTCACGCACACATGCTTTTCGGTCCACCCGGGCCCTGCGCGCCATTCGAACACATTCGGATGGCGTAGCAAAAGACGGCTGACTCTATCGTGTTTCAAGTTGCTTCATTTCGGGTGCAGTACTTTTGGAACGGATGACTAACCTCGGATTAAAATGCATTGTTCTCACTCACCACCTTCACGGGGATGACAACCCAAAGAGGGCCCCTCACTATTCTGGCAAAGTGCGTGCTTTATTTCCAGACAGCATTCACGTGGCGAAAAGCTTCGCAGTTCAAGTGTGCGCGCGGAGCAGAACTCCCAAATTCGCTTTGGTCCCTTCTTCAGGGTTACATAAGACTTACATTGGAGCTGACGATTGCCTGGCAATGCGAATGTTTTCTCATCCGGCTGGTTGGTCTACGACCTAATGGAGCGTCTGTATGTCTCATTAGCACCAGGTTTTGGCTCTGGCTTTGTTCGAGCTATTCAAGAATTCATTCTGCCTTGTTGTGACGAAATGGTGGACTGGGTTAACTTCGCGGGGGCGAGCCTCGAGGATGTTGGTTTGGATTTGCTGCCGCCCGCGTGAGAGGTGTGAGGATGCTGAGGGGTCATTGAAGTTGGTTCACGAACCGTTAGGAAATCAAATTAGTCGATATAGCTGGGAAATAGGGTAGCCCGATCCATCATACACCGTTCGCAGTCAAATTGTCGGCGCATACGGTTTCAGTCCAGTGGTTCAGCGAAGCATTCATGACGGGACAGGCGTCCGCATGCCTTTTGGCTACCTAGGAACGGACTGGTTCCCTAGCACCCAGTAGACTTATGACTGGCATCACAATGACACTTGTTCAGTTCCACCTCGACTGCACAAGGTGATGGCCCTCAGGCAACAGAAGGACATCTCTTTCAAGACAGTTTGTCGCCTCTTGTTAGCAGGCACCACAATTGAAACAGCAGTTTGCTGACCTCTGGGTACCTGATCCGTGGCCCTAATGCGGAAACAATGATGACTGGATGGACAGAAACGACGGGATCCATCTATTCCCGTTCGTGGCTTGCTAATCTGCGCTATATAGAGTTGACGATCGACCAAAATATCCCACCTCTGAATCTTCTCCGCGTGGCGCAATGGTAGCGCGTATGACTTCTACACAGAGAGGTATCATAAGGTTGCGAGTTCGAGCCTCGCCGTGGAGTTCTTTTTTGTCGGTATTGGGCAGTGCCATTTTGCCGTGTCTACGTCCTCTGTACCCAACTCGCTATTTTGACGTTCTTGACCATGGCTTCATTGCCCGGAGTCCTTCCCGCGTTACGGGACCATTGGGCGTTGTTCCCGTCTCTCCATGAGTCGTTTCTTGCGGTGACCAAATGCTGTGGGGAGTGGTCGAATTGACCCCGTTGGGCGCACCTAACTTGATGGGGAATACGATCTCCGACCTCTGGCTGAGGCGGCCATGCTTTGCTTGTTGACATCTGGTCGGTCCTCTTGTGCTGGGCGGCGGCGCATGCAAGTAGACCTCGCGCGAACATTTCCAAGACACTCACTGCAAAGTGCCAAAAGCATTTGTAAGAAAGGGCATCCGTGGAGGTCCTGAAGTGGGTCACCAAGTTTCAATGCGTCATGCTCCCCTTCACTGGCCTCCACGGGTGTTGTACCACCCACTGGCCGCAAGCGCGACCAATGATAACATACGTACGCCGACTATTGAAGGCGTTGCATGGATACTGCAATGAACATTGAACTCCTGACACTGGAGTGGATATTCGGCCTTATCCTCCTCGAACTGATATATGGAAAACTATAAGATGTCGGTCGACTCGCTCACATCACAGCTGCCTGGCCTCATGGTCATCCGCCGCAGGTCTCACATCAAACATTGCGACTGCTACGATTGTCGATATCCAAGCCAATATCCTAACCGTCAACATGGCCATGTCTTCCATCAAGCCCATCACCCTCTACGGACATGGTATAAGCGCGCGACATCCCAAGAAATCGCAACACGCTAACCAACCTTCCAGCCGGACCCAACCCATGGAAGGTCATCATGATCCTTGAAGAACTCAGCATTCCATACGAGACGGTGAAGCCTCCAACCCCAAATCCTTTTACACAGTGCCTCGATCATCTGATACTCCGACACAGGTCAATGTAGATTTCTCCGCCATAAAACAGGAGCCTTACACCCTCGTCAACCCCAACGGCCGCGTCCCCACCATTGTCGACCCCAACACGAACATCACTCTATGGGAGTCCGGCGCTATCATTGAGTACCTTGTAGAAACCTACGACAAGGAGGGAAAGCTCAGCATCTCGACCTTCCCCGAGAAGCACCACCTGCGCCAGTTCCTGCACTTCCAGACCTCCGGCCAAGGCCCCTATTTCGGCCAGGCCGTCTGGTTCTCCAAGTACCACCCGGAAGACCTTCCCTCAGCCAAGGAGCGATACGTTCAGCAGACACTGCGCGTGTTCTCCGTGCTGGACAAGCTGCTCGAGGGGAAGGAGTACCTCGTCGGCAACAAGTGGTAGGCTCTCTTTTCCCCCGTTGGACCCCCCCTTTCTTTGTTTTTTTGGTGCTGACCAAAATAGCACGTACGCCGACATTGCATTCGTGGCCTGGGATGGCGCAGCCGAGGCGGTGATTGTCGGACCGGACTGGAATGAGAAGTGGGAGGTTGAGAAGAAGTATCCCAACTTTGTTGCGTGGCACAGGCGGGTGACGGGGAGGCCGATCATCAAGGATGTGCTGAAGAGGCAGGCGGCCGGTCGCTAAGGCACGTTGAAGTACTATGGGTTGGCTCTGATGATGTGACGATTCGATTCTTCATGTCGTGATCGTACCCTTCAGTATAATCTCGTCTTTTTCTTGATCGGGAGGTTTCGTCGTTGGCCGACGTGGTAGCGAGACGGTCGGGCATCAGTTGTACATACAGTGAGCATGCTTTCAAATGATGCCAGGATTCATCTCATATGCTGTCGTTACTTAACTATAAATCATGAGCATCATGCAACACGGTCCCCGAGACAGCCGCATCTAATCCTCCCAAATGGCGATTTTGGCCCGTTCAGCCTCCTCCTGCTCCCTCTTCTCCCTCTCCCTCTCAGCATCGCGCCTCTTTCGCTCCTGCTCCCTAACGCTCTTCTCATACGCCCTCTGCTCCTCGGTCATCTTGGGCGCCTTGACGCCCAGCGCGCCCGCAATCATCCTCCTCGCCACGGCGTCCGTCTTCTCGGGCCGGCGGCGTTCAGCGTCAGGAGATAGCGGTGCGTGCGGGCCAAGGCGCGGGCCGACGTCAGGGCTCATGGAGGCCCATTGACGGGTGATGCCAGAGGATTGGTGTGTTGGGGAGATGGGCGTCGGGGGCGGGGCTTTGGCGCCCGAGTCGACGGCTGGGGGTGGTGGTGCTTCCGAGTCGGAGGCGGCATCTTCGTCTTCCCAGGAGTCGGCGACGGGCTGCTTGGATTTGGACTTGGATTTTTGGCTGTCGAGGGTGAGCTTCGAGAGCCCGGAAGAGACGCCGGAGGAGGGCATGGCGGGGGATGCTTGGGGGTGGGGTGGAGGTCCGGAGAAGGGTGTTTGAAGATTGTGGTGAAAGGTGGGTAAGAGACGAAGTGAAATGAGAGAGAATAGTGAGAAAAGGCTGGTCAAAGAGGGGACGAAGCTAAGGTACGTAGTCTGGTGAAGTCGGCCTCGGGGCTCAGAAGGTTTGGTACCTTGGTCGTCACTCGTCACTCGTCACTCGGACTCGGATGGACCTTTGCTCTGAGCCACGGCAGCTGCTCTGCGTGTGAGGTGCACCTACAATGTGGGGTCCCTGCTTCTTCCCCGCAGACGCAAATTGGTACAGCTGGTCAAGATCCGTACAGTGCCGTGCCGTGGTTACTGGCTGTCATTCGGATGTGCTACTCGCTGTATAGAGCACATATCGGGTTAGAAACAACGCGCAATGCAAGCAAGACGTATCGAATAGGAATTATTCAGAAGATCCTAGTTGTTATAGTTGTGGTATGGGGTCGCTTGCACTTCTCTATTGAATTCGCTGTTGGGTTTCATCACCAGCACCTAGATAGTTAGCTAGGCACCTACCTACCTAGGTAAGGTACCTGTAGGTACCTAGTAGGTACGTATCCAGGACTGCTGGGCGCCTCAATGCACTGCTAACGATGCTGAGATACCTACAGCCCACCCACCCCTCACTAACCCGGACCAGCTAGCTTTCCCTTTACCCGAGGTTCAGCCAGCCAACGTCAGTGTCGTCAAATTTTGGGGATGCGCATCATCCACTTCGGCGGTATGATTAATAAAGCTCCGCGAAGAGCGACGAGCTTCCACCGAGCACCCAGACCCAGACGCAGGCATCATCACCCATCCGTAATCGCCGATTATACACCACCTCTCCTCCCTCCCTCCTCCTTCCTCTGCCACCCACGTTCTCACCTAAGCGCATTTCGACGCGCAATCTTATCCCACTCCTCCGCGCCTCCACGTCCGAGGCTGCACAGTCACCATGGTGCTTCGGACGACCCTCTCGAGGCGTCTCACCCTCGCCCCTCAGAACTCTGCGAGACGATTGCGAACACAACCCGTCCGAAGGTTATGGACTACGAATCCCACATGGCAATCCTCTGCCGCCGCTGGCCCAAGCCGACGAGTTCCCGCCTCATGCTCCTCCAATGCCCGACCACAAACCCTTGCCGCCTTTTCCACATCAACACGCGCCCTCAAGGAGGAGAAAGAGAAAGATCAAGGCTTCTTCGACCGCTCCGTTGAGTCCCTATCCGAGGACGAGAAGAAGGCCAATCTAGAGAGCCAGCGTGACCTGGAAGAAGAGCTGGCCGAGGCATCAAAGGGATCAGGATCCGGCGCCGACTCGACTGCCAAGAGCGACGGTGCTGCAGATGGCAAGGCTGGCAGCGCAGCAGGCGGCTCTTCCGGCTCTTCGGGTGACGGATCCAGCTCTGGCTCCGGCGATGGTGGCCGTCGTGGTCGTAAATCCGCCGAGCGCAGCCTGCAGAAGCCCGTGGTTCCCGACGTCTACCCTCAGGTCCTTGCCATCCCCATCGCCAAGCGGCCGCTCTTCCCCGGCTTCTACAAGGCCATCACCATCAAGGACCCCAATGTTGCGGCCGCTATCACCGAGATGATCAAGCGCGGCCAGCCTTACGTTGGTGCCTTCCTTTTCAAAGATGAGAACGCCGACGAGGACGTCATCCGTAACCCCGACGATGTCTACGATACCGGCGTCTTCGCCCAGATCACGAGCGCCTTCCCCATGCATGGCGAGCAGGGCAGTTTGACCGCTATCCTCTACCCCCACCGCCGTATTCGTCTGTCGAGCCTCCTGCCGCCCAACGCCAAGGACGGCGAGTCGGCCACCAAGACGAGCGAGCCTAAAATTGAGCCTGCCGCCACCACTCCTGAGCCTATCCCCCAAAAGCCCGTCGAGGAGGACATCCAAGCCGACAAGAAGGGTGACGTGGTTGCCAGCTTCGAAGAGAGTGCCGTCAGCCCGTCGAAGCCTGATTCCGTCGCCGAAAAGTACGAGCCCACTGCCTTCCTTAAGCGCTACGATGTCAGCCTCGTCAACGTTGAGAACCTCACGGAGGAGCCCTACGACCCAAAGTCGGCCGTCATCCGCGCCGTCACCAACGAGATTGTCAACGTCTTCAAGGAGGTCGCCACAATGAACAGCCTCTTCCGTGACCAGATCTCCACCTTCTCCATGAGCCAGTCCACAGGCAACGTTACGTCCGAGCCTGCGAAACTCGCCGATTTTGCCGCTGCCGTCTCGTCCGGCGAGCAGGGCGAGCTGCAGGAGGTCCTGTCCTCCCTCAACGTCGAGGAGCGCATGCAAAAAGCCCTCATCGTCCTCAAAAAGGAGCTCATGAACGCCCAGCTGCAGTCCAAAATCACCAAGGATGTCGAGAGCAAGATCACCAAGCGCCAGCGCGAGTACTGGCTCATGGAGCAGATGAAGGGCATTCGACGCGAGCTCGGACTCGAGTCGGACGGCAAGGATAAGCTTGTGGAGAAATTCAAGGAGAAGGCCGACAAACTCGCCATGCCCGACGCCGTCCGCAAGGTCTTTGACGACGAGATCAACAAGCTCGCCCATCTCGAGCCCGCCGCTTCCGAGTTCAACGTGACCCGGAACTACCTCGACTGGCTGACCCAGATCCCCTGGGGCCAGCGCAGTGCCGAGAATTTCGGCATCAAAAACGCCATGTCAGTCCTCGACGAGGATCACTACGGCCTTAAGGACGTCAAGGACCGCATTCTCGAGTTCATCGCCGTTGGCAAGCTGCGTGGTACTGTCGAGGGTAAGATCCTCTGCTTTGTCGGCCCTCCCGGCGTCGGCAAGACGTCCATCGGCAAGTCGATCGCCCGCGCCCTGAACCGCCAGTACTACCGTTTCAGCGTTGGCGGTCTGACCGACGTCGCTGAGATCAAGGGTCACCGCCGCACCTACGTCGGCGCGCTGCCGGGTCGCATCATTCAGGCTCTGAAGAAGTGCCAGACCGAGAACCCCCTGATCCTCATTGACGAGATTGACAAGATTGGCCGCGGCTACCAGGGCGACCCATCCTCGGCGCTGCTTGAGCTCCTCGATCCGGAGCAGAACAGCTCCTTCCTCGACCACTACATGGACGTACCCGTCGACCTGTCTAAGGTCCTCTTCGTCTGCACGGCCAACATGACTGACACCATCCCTCGTCCCCTCCTCGACCGCATGGAGCTCATCCAGCTCTCCGGCTACGTCGCCGACGAGAAGATGGCCATCGCCGAGCGCTACCTCGCCCCCGCCGCTAAAGAGGCTGCTGGCCTACAGAACGCCGACGTGATCCTTTCCGAGGAGGCCATCGAGGAGCTCATCAAGTCATACGCTCGCGAATCTGGCGTCCGCAACCTCAAGAAGCAGATCGAGAAGGTCTACCGTAAGTCCGCCCTGAAGATCGTCCAGGACGTCGGTGAGGAAGTCCTCCCCGAGTCCGAGGCCCTTACCAGCGACGGCAAGGAGGCTCTTGAGGCCTTGGAGAAGAAGTCGGAGGATGCTGCCGACGGCGACCCCGCAACCACTGAGAAGCCCCGCGTTCCTCTCAACGTCCCTGAATCGGTCCACGTCACCATCGACAAGGCCAACCTGACCGACTACGTCGGTCCCCCCGTCTTTACCTCCGACCGTCTTTACGAGGTCAACCCGGCCGGTGTCGCCATGGGCCTCGCCTGGACCCAGATGGGCGGCGCCGCCATGTACATTGAGTCGATACTCCAGTCGGCCCTCAAGCCCAGCAGCCGGCCCTCCTTCGAGGTGACGGGTAATCTGCAGTCCGTTATGAAGGAGTCATCCACCATCGCCTACTCGTTCGCCAAGTCTCTGATGGCTCGTGAATTCCCCGGTAACAACTTCTTCGACAAGGCAAAGCTGCACCTGCACGTCCCCGACGGCGCCGTCTCCAAGGACGGTCCCTCGGCCGGCATCACCATGGCCACCTCCCTGCTGTCGCTCGCCCTCGAGGCAAAAATCGACCCCACTGTCGCTATGACGGGCGAGCTTACGCTCACGGGCAAGGTGCTGCGCATCGGCGGCCTGCGTGAGAAGACGGTCGCCGCCCGCCGCGCGGGGTGCAAGATGATCATTTTCCCCAAGGACAACATGTCCGACTGGCTCGAGCTGCCCGAGGTACGTCCTCCCCCTACCCTCATTATCAGCACTTGAGAAAATGGAGACTAACGCGTGACAGAACATCAAGAGCGGCATCGAAGGCAAGCCGGTCGGGTGGTACTCCGACGTCTTTGGACTTATCTTCCCCGACGTGGACCTCGAAAAGGCCAACACGAGCAAGGTCGCCGACGAAGAGAAGCCGACCGATAAGCGCGACTGAGGTGGCCCTTGTGGTTGCTTCCGAGAGGTTGGAGGCCTTGAAAACTTCTCACCATTGTTAAGAGCGCTGCACATCCGCCTGTTCGACAGGCACAGCCTACAAGCTACAGCATAGACTTGATTGATTAGAGGGCACATGGAAGGTTTGGCGTGTGCAGACATGTCCTAACCCGTCACAGCGCAGCCATGGGCGAGTGCTAGACGCGGTCGTCGAGGCTTCACAGCGCTTGACCATGCAGATGACGCATCTTACATATACAACACAAACACACCGGCACACCGGCACACATTCACACGACTAGACGACACGCCTCTACTCCGCATCTTTGTTTTTTATATCTTGCGTCGCTGTTGTACAGCGTAATGTACTTGTAGGGATTTGAGCTGCCACGATGAGGAGGAGCACATGGATGAACCCTCCCTCCGTATCTTGGGTCATATTGGGGAGGGAGGAGAGGGGGCGTGGGAATTGTATATTACTGAGGGTGTGGCCTTGTCGAGGCTGAGCGAAACACTTGTCCCAAAGACGTCATTGAACGCCGTGGTCGAATTAAAATTTGATGCTCTGTGACCTGATCACGAGATGACATGCAATCGTGGGATTGCGCTAGACATCGTCATGCTGTCCACTGATTGATTTCGAGGCGAACGTGTCAAGGAATGCACATGTCAGCCTAATCATGCCCAATGCAGGGCAATGACAGCATTGCATACATTGAAACAATGTGAATGGATGGCTCGTAAGGCAGGATTGGGTTCGTGCATGCAGCAAGTCTGGGGTTGTGTGCGAGATCGATACCAGGGGTCAGCAACCGGGACGAGTGAGAGGGTAGGATGGCGTTGAACCGGTACGCTGGCTTGGTTGGTGAACGACTGCTGGCAACGCTGCAATCATATCCTGGCCCCAAGGGGATGAGAAGCGGACCCGAAACGCGGGCCTTCAAGGCGGACCGTTGCGACGGACACAAGATCCCGAAGCTACCATCGGCGATCACGGGTTTAGCTCGCGGGAAGAAGCGCATTTCAGGCATGTATGCCTGTCTTGTGAGGGCTCAAGCGTCTCTGACACTTGGACACATCTGCGATTGAAGACTCCTGAAGGTGACCTCGACGTCATGATCGCCGGCGACGTTTGACGACGCCCCGGCAAGGCAGCACGGATGACTTCATGCTCGATGCTGGTGTTCGGGGCGTGGTTCGCAGCCTCGAAACCGCTGCCATCTAGGCACGTCTCGGGGGCGTGGTTACAGTTGCATGGGTTCATCCATGACCTCGACAGTGGCATGTGTGCAGCTGCATCAACGATGCGACGTGCGGAACCATTTACATTCCCCGAGCAGCACGGAAGTAGACGAAGAAGGATCCAATTGGAAGGTTCCGGTATGTGGACGTGCTGTTTGGTCAAAGGCAATGCGGTCGGTCATGCAGGAGGACTGACATGCGTATAAGGAGAGCCTGTCAATTCAGGACGCAGGAGAACCGCCTCACCGTTTGGGCTGCGTCGGTGCCCAAGCGCACAGGTCTGCCGAGAAGTGGTCGGCGGTGACGAAGGAGGGGAGCTTGGAAACAATGGCGTTTGGTGATGGGCCTAGGTTGGTCTGCGATGCTGACTGATGGCACGATCCCTAAAGCATGGGTCGAGGGCGTAGATACTTAGTTTGTGTTGGAGGGTTTTGTAGCAAGATGAAGATGGTAGCCGTGGGGGCTTGTTTGGTCGTTAATTGTAGGATTGGAATCGTCTTGGTCTCCCAACTGTGGGAAGGCATAGCACGGAGGTGTTAAGGCGACGATCCTTGCTGGGCCATTCTGTCGAGAAGCCAAGGAAGCGACCCCATGGTGTGAGGTAGTACCCAGGCGATCTCTGGACTTGGTAGAACAGTTCGTTCGTTCGCTTGCATCGCCAATGGCTTCGGTTGTTCATCAGTGTTGCAATACCGGTACGCACACGCACACGGCGGCCCTTGAGGCTAGCGCGGGCGGCAGGAGGGGGCGGGGGTCGATGGATTGGCCATCGTGCAGGCCATCGTCGAGCTGGTGCGCCAACTGTGGGGTGCCTCGAGATGAGAGTTGAGAGTCGAGGGCTCCCGAATCAACTTCTCTGTCCCGTGTTGAAGAATGCAGGAGATTCGACCATGCGCACGTTTGTGGTGTTATCATTATCAGCTGTAATTAGGAACGCCCGTCACGAGCAGCGCACAGAGGAAAGAGGCTACGATTGGAACGGCCACTCACAATGGTGTGATACGCATTATCGTGTATGGTTGGGTGTGACGCTGGAGATGACGCTTGGAGGGTGGCCAGAGACTCCTCCTGTTCGGAGGACGAGGCACTTGAGCTGCTGACATGGATGTCCTCTTGGCTCACCGTAGCGGCAATCACGGTGTTGCGAGGAAGACGCAGACCAAGAAAAAAAAAAAGGAAAAAAAAAAAAGAAGAAGGCGGACGGGCAAGCATTCGTCGACACGTTGAAGCCCAATGATCAGCCTGATACTCTCTTGGTTGGTGGGGTGTGGTGGTGAAAGTCGAAACGAAACGAGACGAATCGAAGTGCTAAAAAGGTCAGTGATTGCTGTCAGGGCAGTAATAACACCCCGCCCTGGACAGTGGGATGGCAGGGGCAACTGGGGAAAAGGGGGTAAGGTACCTACCTAAGGTACCTTATGAGTGGGTGGGTGGGTGCGCTGCAGCAGACGGGAAGAGCAGGAGCTACTGCTACAGGGGAGTCGAACAGGGAGCAGGGGCAATGGACAACGCATCGACACCTGACCCACCTGCCTGGGAGGGAAGCTTCAGTACAGCGGTGCAGTGGTGCTGTAGTTGCGGCATAGTACAGTGGAGTTGGCCTAGTTTTAGTGCAATGAGGAAGACTTGTGACACCAAACCCGAACCGGGACTTCAAGTTCATGTCCATCGCAGGCACTGGGGATGGTTGGGCCATGGCTTTCCCTCCGCTTCTCATGTTCGGTTCGTTCATCACATCGCCAGCCCCCTGCCTACTCGACTCGTCTGCCCACCCGGGTTATTCTCTCACGCGCTTTCAGGCCGACCGACCCTCGCGCAGTCCATATGCATGCCGCAAGACTCAGCCATCCTCATACGATAGGGCCGTCAGACCGGAGGCAGACAGCAAACCGCTCAATTCATCAATCCGTCATCAGACACGAGCCCACCTTGCCTCCGACGGCCCCTAGCGGAACCTCTCATCTTCTTCCCGTCCTCCACCTGCCGCTTGTTGCTCGTCAACCGGAACGAATGGAATCGTACAAAAGGGCATGACCGCCTCGTCCATCTTGTGGAGGCCCAACCTCGTCGTACCCAGTGCCCAGCACTCAAACAACCACACGCCCCCTCGAACTCATTCGCACACCCCAGATGCATCCCAGTACCTTCACTGTCTGCCTGACGAGAGACCCTTATCGACTAGGCCTTCCTGCCTGCGACACACAGACACCCAAGGAAGCCCATCCAGGGCTGCCCAGGCCACGCATGACAAGTCCAGCCTCCCTTACCTGAACTTACTCACGACGTCGCCCGAAAGCCACGCTCCAATGACAGCGTCACAGACACAGCCCGGCCCCCATCCTATTGCACGCATCGCATCGCATCACATCGCAGCGCACAGCAGCTCAGCGCTCCAGTAAATGTCGCTCTGCCATCGACTCGCCCTGCAGCGTTCCTCATAAGGCCTGACTGTCCCAGCCTTCGTCTTTGGCTGCACGCATCCTGTCGTCTCCTCGTCTGAACATGATCGACTTGTCCTCCACTTCGCCTTAAGCCTCTTCGTGTTGCACCATCCGTCTGATGCCCTCACCTGCACCTACTGTCCACGGCTACTCGCATATCTTTCGTAGTGCTTGTGCTTCCGAGACCCAAGTCTCGCCCTCTCCACCGCCACCAACCTCTCCAACCTCTCCGCGCGACAGAACATCGGCCTCCTCCAGTGCCTGGCTCTGTCAGCCAAGCACCGCACCGCGCCAGAGCACAACGCTACATCGCACTGCCGTCCTCCCGACAGATCAAAAATAGGCCGAAACAGCCGCCCGGCCGCCCACCGCCCCCTTCGCCTGTTCATCCACAGACACAGTATCAGGGTCCGAGCTTGACAGACTGTCGTGCCATAACTGACGTTGGCTCTCTCTCTCGACCCCGTCGAGTCTTGCGTCCTTGACCGTCTTTCTGTTGCCAGCCACATCCTTGTTCCCCGGCCTGCCCACGCCCGGACCTGCGCCACAGCCGGCCCCATAATAAACATCACGATCCCCCAGCTTCTACACACCGCTTGCTTGGATACCTGTTTGGCCTGCAACAGGGGAGCCTCATTCCACCTCACCTGGTCCCTTCAAATCCCAACATCGTCATTTGATCTTGTTGTTGGACCAACACACCAACTCAGCAACACCAACGGCGGCAACCAACTTTACGCCTCCAATGGCGCAAACCACCGCCGCACCGGTGGAGCGCCCTCCCTCCCCGTCACAAGGCTCAACCAACTTCTTTCGGAGGATCTTCAGTCGACATCAAAACGCAAGTTCAATGCCCCCTGACGAGACGCAGCGAGAGACAGAACCACCTGCAAATACAGAAGAAGCCACCAGGCCCGGTCTCCCTCATCGCACTTCGAGAAAGGTCGTTCCTGGCCTCCCTCGTGCCCAGACCTTCAAAAGGCAGCAATCAGAACGAAGGAATAATCTGGCCCCAGCGGAATTGACCCCGGCGGAGAGGCGAGCTGTCTCCGTTGACCGTCGTGCTCACGCGTCCATCCGCGCGCCCTCTCAGCCCGTAGCATTTCCGAGAGCCAGCGCTCCTGAGCTCCTCCTCGACAAGGTTGACGAGGCGACGCTCAGCCATACGACCTCGCCGTTCGAAGCACAAGTACCGAGCCTTGATCAAATGGTGGAATCCGCCACGTCTGAACCAGTCGTTCATGATGGTCATGTCCCCGACAACGTCTCTGTCTCGGATACCCATTCCATCACAACCTCTCAGTACGACGTCATGATCCAAGATGAGCTCGAGAGGACGTGGATCCTTAATCTCAGCATGCATTTCAGAGACAAGTCCAAGCGAGAAAAGTTCTTCGTCACTTACCGCGATAAGGAAACGTCATGGAGGCGGGTTACAATCTCGCTGGACTACCGCAATGCCCCAGAAAACTCGCTCGAGATGGATCTTGCGCACACTAAACTGCAGCGTGAGAAGAGCGCCAAAATCTACGAGGCTATCCGCGAGAGTTTGCAAGATATTCAGTTTTATGAAAGCGTCACGAATCTTAAGCTACAAACAACAGATGGGCGCCTGCATGTCCATGTGGTAGAGGACGTAAATGTCTGCCCCCTGCGGCCTACGAATCATAAGATCGATAATGCTGACTACTCGCAGGAAATTATCAATTACCCAACCGTTCGACAGGTGCAGCACCTCGGATGCCAGAGAATTAGGGAACGAGATATTGACTTTGACTCTCACATGTCTGGCTTTGTGTACAAGGTCAGTGTTGGCGAAGAGGTTCTCATCAAAAAGGAAATCCCGGGTCCCGATACTATCGACGAGTTCTTGTATGAGATCAACGCACTCAACCGACTTCGCTACTCGAGAAACGTGATATCCTTCTTTGGTGTCGTTGTGGACGACCATGACGAGTGCGTCAAAGGTCTCCTCATCAGCTATGCTGGACAAGGAGCACTTATCGACCTCTTGTACGACAATCGCCAAGACTCCGAACTTGGGACACCTTGGCCGATACGAGAGAGATGGGCAAGACAGATTGTGGAAGGCCTCTCCGACATCCATGAATCAGGTTTCGTACAGGGTGACTTTACCCTCTCAAACATCGTTATCGACGACAAAGGCGACGCCAAAATAATAGACATCAACAGGCGAGGCTGTCCCGTAGGATGGGAACCCCCGGAGGCAACTCCACTCATCGAAAGCGGTCAGCGGATCTCCATGTACATCGGCGTCAAGTCTGACCTCTACCAACTCGGCATGGTCCTATGGGCTCTAGCTACGCAAGAAGACGAGCCTGAAGCTCACGGGCGCCCCCTCATTCTCGGACACGATGTCACCATCCCCGGCTGGTATCGCCAGCTGGTCGAGATCTGCTTGAGTGACGATCCTCGTCAGCGCTTGCAAGCTGCAACTCTTCTCACTCTGTTCCCTGACCCTATCATGCGCAACGATAGCCTGAACGACCTCCCGTCTATTTCGGTAGACGACGGTTACTCTATGCAAGAGTACTTTGTAGGCGACGAGAATGGTCATCCGAGCGTCAAGACGATCGCGCAGCCCAGCAACTGGTCTTATGTGAACCGGGGCCAAGCCGCAGGGTATGCTCAAGATCCCTACTACTACACCAGAGGTCGCTCGCCCCCAAGTCCACTACCAAGTCATTGTGGGCAATTTGATTCGTACCACCAGACTTCCCAGGTTTCGGGCTGGGCTGGCGCCAGAAACATCGCGCCCTCATACAGCGACGTAGGAGCAGATGAGATGGTCAGAGCCAGGAGCGTGACGCCCAGGATAAGCAAAGACTCTCTTACCGATGCAAGTCTAAAGGGGGAGCAGATTTGCAACACATTTGACCGCGAGGTCGAGGGGAATGTGGAAACACCTGCGATCCCCTCACCCTTGCAAGCGTTGCAGCAACAGTCCAGCAGCTTGATCCCAGAAGACAAAGACGAGCTTGACGCAGTAGTCACACCCACCCCGAATACACCTGTGAAAGAAGACCAGAAGCTGATAAGCGACATCTCCGAGCAGTCGTTCGCGGCTCAAATGCCGCAGGCCTCTGATCAGAACTTGTCCGCGGATGTCCACGGTCCGCAGGGGAAAGCTTGTCTGGGAGAGAGCTGTTTACAAATCGGCGTTGTAGCAGAAGTACATGAAAGGGTGAAAGCCAATGTCGACATCAAACCCGATCTCGAGGTTGAGGATGCAGCAAATGGCGCGGACTTGAACGAGCGTTCTTTGGGGAATCCTCTAGATTTGAGTCGGCTAGACACAAACGACACCCAAACCGAGGTTAAGAACGATACACAGAAACCCAACAAGACCCATGAGGCTGACAGCGCTCTGTCTGCCGAGTTTCCCGAACACGGCGTGGAGGACGGAGCGACGAAAGGACGGGCAGCAAACGAGTTGCTGCACAGGGTCCGTGAAACGCCTATCGCACAAGAAGCCGCGCCTTCGACGGTAGAGATCACGCCGGATGCGGAGGCGGTGGCGGTGGACATCGGCGAAAGCTCCATGGCGAAAGACCATGGGTATGACGAGGTTGAGACAGTCTCTGGCCTACCTGACGGGACTAGTGGGCAGGCATTCGATGCGAGCCCCATAACGGCGCAGCTTGTCCCCGTGGGGAAAGCTAATGGCGATGACGGAATGACCAAGGAGACAGGGTTCACAGTACCCGGTGAAGAAATTGACAACAGCATCAAGGATCTTGGCGAGAAGCCTAAAGAGATCACAACGACAGGAGTTCTTAGCAATGAGCCTTCAACAACACCGGAAGAGAAGGAATCCGCCGAGCAGGGCGAAAATTTTCTTCCAAGTATTGATCCTTCTTCAGAGGCACAGCCGGCTACAGCTATCTCCGCATTGACGGAACACGGTCTTGTGCATCATCTTACGCTGTGCCCAGAGGCCGAATCGACGCAATTGGAGGAAAAGGAGATCTTTCACGAGAAGTGCCACGGCACTGATGTGTCGGTGGCCAAGACGACCTCAACGATTACGACAGATGAACCGATGTGAGACGGTGGACTTGTATAAAGACGACAGCACCAGCAAGCTGGGACGCTTATGCATAAGTTGCATGTTGGTTTGAGGCGCAGGTTGTTTCGCACTCTTGACGAATTGGGTGGGGAGTTGAGGACTGCTTTGACACTGACTTGAGTGAGGAGAGATGTATGCGTAGCCATTCAATTGATCACTTTAAACCAAAGTCGCAAGTTTGAAGATGCATCCGAAGAAGGCAAGGTGTGCGCAGGGCGTGATGTGTCAAGCGTCGAGTAAGAGGAGCTTTTAGGAGTTTTTACCTTCCCTGTTGTCAAACTAATCCGAAGTCAAGTCGGGTAGCGCGTCGGGCGTCCCGGAGTCTGATACGGGCTGGGCGGCGGGCCAGGCGTCTGTGCCAAAGCCAAATCCGCGGGGGTGTGGCGAAGAAGTGTTCTGGAAGGGTTGAAGAGGTTGAGCGAAGGAAATGCTGTCGAGAACCCACGTGACCTTAGATTCTTGAGAAGACCTGGATTTCCCCCACCAATGAGGCGAATCGGCAGTGGGATCAAGAAGTGGGGGCCGCTTCGTCCCCCCCCCACCCCCCCCCCCTTGCTCGCGGGAGACATCGAATGGGTGGAATATGCGGGGCGGCAGGTGTTTCTGTTGGGACGCCAGAGAGGATTTGATGGCGGGCGGAGGGGAGCGGAGGGACGGAGGGATCGTGTTGGAGCCGAGGCATCCGGGGGTGGTTGGTGTGTGTGAGCATCATCATGTGCTTGTGGACGATATTCAATCGAAATTGCTGAAAGAATGACGACCGGTCGACGTGGTACCACGGGCGTTGAGTTGGGTTTTGCGGTCAAAGGAGAGCAGGTTGCAGAGCATAGAAATCGGAGCTAGTACCTGAGCTTGGCTTGCGTGCGGTCGGGGAAAGTCTCGCGGTGTCGTCCGCTGGTTTAACTGGCGGGCGAAACAGCAAACCTGTCTTGAGCGTCGTCTCGCTTCACAACTCGGAGTGACAGGACGTATCATTGCATCTCGAGTTGGCCTTGAGGACGTCCCGACTGGGTGTGGGAGGAGGATTACAAGTATCTTCACGCCTGTAAGCAGTGAATAGTGACTTAAGAGAGCTTGTTTGAAGGTCAATTGTCAATGGCAGCGCTGTCTCAACGGTCTTTGCCACCCGACCGACCCCTTCCTTCATTCTTGCCTTGGCTTCCGTTCTTTCCTTTCCTTCCCCAGAGCCGGCCAAGTCTACCTAGGACCGAGCGACAGGGCAGAATGGGCGAAGGGGCAAGAGCAAATCGCAATCGGCAGGGCAGACCAGCAACAATAGCAGGCATGATGGAGCGGTGTGCCCCACATGCAGGGGCCGGACGGAATCTAGACCAATCAGAAGCGATCCCGTCTCAACTCGTTGGGGTGACGTGCGTAAATCCGTTGAGGGAAGGGAACGTCCCTTCTGTGCCTTGAGACGGTTCGTCCACCACCTACACCAACACACACCGGCAGACCGGGTTCGGGGTCAGGCACCGGCTTGCGTGGGAATTTTTTTTCTTGGGGCGGACAATCAGGCAGACGGAACCAGGAGGTGCTGCCATGTCGGACACTTCTGGCTTTATCCTCGGCTGAAGGAGCTTGCTTTTTTGCTTCTGATGGCCTGTTTCCCTGCTGTTTGTTGTCATTATCAGCTGTGACGTTGAATTCACTTACACAGACCGGTTACCAGTGTCCCCAACAAGGTTGGCCACTTTGATAGCCGCCAGCAGAACAGTCTCCGATGAACTAACAAGGACCCTGTCCAACTCCACAACATCGAGGAGAACCAGAATCAGCTGCTCCTTCATTGGCCTTTTGGACAGGTCTATTCCCCTTCCAAGACTCGGGACCCCCAAGACGATCAACCATTGCATTCCCAGTCGGCTCATCGGACCCGCTCCCCTCCACCGAGGTGGCCATATTCTCACCCACCACCCACCACCACTAGACCCTCACCCCTTCCTCTGTATTTTGCCGTGTTGAAGTACGTACCAAGTGCTCATCACATCCCTAATCCCTACACCTCCTTTGCCGCCACCACACACAGACACACTCCCCTTGGCCCACTGCCCGTTCATATAACCTTGCTTCGAGGCCCCTCCCATCGAGTTCTTGACTTCTCCTCCTCCTCCCTCTACAACCAACCTCCGCCAACAACAACCAAACCAACCCATCATCGAGGCGGCCTTCGAATATCCCGAAGCAACCCTCGACATGGCACCTTCGAAGATGCCATCGGCTCCCGCCGAGAAGTGGGATGACGGCACCAAGGACTACGTCCCCGTCCGCAGCTCCAGGACTGACCCCAAGAAGCCTCACATCACTTCCCAGCCCATCACTTGGGGAAACTGGTGGCTTCACGTCAACTGGCTTAACACCTTCTTCATCCTTATCGTACCTGCCATCGGCCTCATCTCCTCCTACTGGGTGCCGCTGCAGTGGAAGACGGCCGTCTTCTCTGTTGTTTACTACTTCAACACTGGTCTCGGTATCACAGCAGGTAGGCAACGTTGGATTCAGATGAACACTTGGCCGGTTACTAACTACTGCCAGGCTACCATCGTCTCTGGGCTCACTCCTCCTACAAGGCATCCCTGCCCCTGAAGATTTACCTCGCCGCCGTCGGCGCCGGTGCCGTTGAGGGTTCCATCCGCTGGTGGTCCCGTGAGCACCGCGCTCACCACCGCTACACCGACACGGTCAAGGACCCCTACTCTGTTCGCAAGGGTCTCCTCTACTCTCACCTTGGGTGGATGGTCATGAAACAAGATCCCAAGCGCACTGGCCGTACCGATATTACCGACCTCAACGAAGACCCTGTCGTTATGTGGCAGCACATCCACTTCCTCAAGTGTGTCTTGACCATGGGTGTCATCTTCCCTACTCTCGTCTGCGGCCTCGGCTGGGGTGATTGGCTCGGCGGTTACGTCTATGCTGGCATCCTCCGCATCTTCTTTGTTCAGCAGGCTACCTTCTGCATCAACTCCCTCGCCCACTGGATCGGCGATCAGCCCTTCGACGACCGCAACAGCCCTCGCGACCACGTCATCACCGCTCTCTTCACTCTCGGCGAAGGCTACCACAACTTCCACCACGAATTCCCTTCGGATTACCGCAACGCCATCCAGTGGTGGCAGTATGACCCCACCAAGTGGATGATCTGGACCTGGAAGCAGCTCGGTCTGGCCTCCGACCTGAAGCAGTTCCGCGCCAACGAGATTGAGAAGGGACGTGTCCAGCAACTCCAGAAGAAGCTTGACCAGAAGCGCGCCACCCTGGACTGGGGTATTCCTCTCGAGCAGCTTCCCGTTGTCGACTGGGACGACTTCGTCGCCCAGTCCAAGGAGGGCAAGGGTCTTATCGCTGTTGCTGGTGTCATTCACGACGTGACCGACTTTATCAAGGACCATCCCGGTGGACGCGCCCTCATCAACTCTGCCATCGGCAAAGACGCCACTGCCATCTTCAACGGCGGTGTCTACCTCCACTCCAACGCCGCCCACAACCTGCTCTCTACCATGCGCGTCGGCGTCCTCCGCGGCGGCTGCGAGGTCGAGATCTGGAAGCGTGCCCAATTTGAGAACAAGGACATGACCTACGTCACCGACTCGTCCGGCCAGCGCATCGTCCGCGCGGGCGACCAGCTCACCCGCGTCGCTCAGCCCACCAAGGGCGCCGATGCCGCGTAGGCTCGGTTTTGTCACAAACACATAATGTCTCATTGAAGACGACGGTGAGCAGCCCACGGGGGTAGATCCCGATGAGAGCCAGCGCCATGATACGAAACTTTTTTTGCCGGCGTTGACAACTGGATTTGGGGGCATTGGGCGGCGGCGCTTTATCTGATATTATCACACCAACACCACAAGAATTGACACTTCGTGGGGTTCACGGAAAATGAAGTAGCTCGGCTTTGCCTGGGCTGAGCAAGTAGATTATGATTCACCAATTACAAGCCATTCATTCATTTTCATCTTGCCTGACATGTCGACGTTGTGACACGCTGAGCACTTGGAATGCACACCTGCCTCCTCAGACAGCTAGCCATTCCACCGCCCAGGGAAAGTCAAGCACCAGGCCAAAGTCGATACCCAGATCCCAACTAAGGCCTACCACCGAAAAAAGGAGGACGTCACCACCCGTCCCCAGCAGAGCCGCACGCCTGCCGGCCGTGGACCCCTGTCACCGGGGGGTCCCCACTGCCGCATCTCACTGCGTGAGAGAGAGAGAGATAGAGAGAGAGTGTGTGTGTGTGGGTTCTTGGCGAAAATCACATGTGAAATTTGGAAACCTCTGGGACCCCACATCGTCGTGTCCTTTTTGGCCTCGGGTTGAGCGTGGATCGTCTGGGGTGGGATGGCTCTGGGGGGCTCAACGGATTAGGTTGGGGCGGGGGATGAGACTGGTTTGGACCTTTATTGTGGTCTTGCTTCTCAACGAAATGTTGACTCAATCGTGTTGGGTTGTTGGAGGAAGGGTTTGATGATTTCGACTGGTGCATGTGATAATGAGGTGAACATCCGGATGTGTCGAGCAGTTTCAAATTCAAGTCGAAAACTTCATCGATATGCCAGATCGGAGACTGCTACTTGGATCATAGGCATAACTTTCCCAGATCATCCGGGACTCGGGCTGCGTGACTGTCGCTGAGTAAAACGGGATGAATTGACACTCTCCTCGGCATTTCCTGAAGGTCCAGCTATCTTCGGTACTGTTGTCGCCGGTCGACAGTGAAGTGAGGGGTTTGTTGTTGTTCTTAGACAACAAATTCGTGATTATTTGCGCTGATGTTTGTGCAAGCAACGATATCAAACTGGAGGTATAGGAAATTTAAGCCCGAATTCAACTCCAGGTGGTTCTTAACGCCAACCCCCGCATCACAGCCCCATGCACTTGCAGAGCTCTCAGCATAGATCCAAGCACGGTGTCATCCTGTAAATTCTTTGACTTCATGGTGGGGCAAGACCGCCTCTATAATATTATATGCGCCACCACAAGCGACAACGACAGACCAAGCTGTGCGAGCGAGAAACAGATTGGCACGCAGGTGTTCTGCAACAGAGGAGAGGGAGGGCGTCGATTATTCTACGTCTCTACATTTACCTACCAACAGACTCATTGTCCGTCCTTCCCTCGCTACCTGACCCAGTCCTTGACAGATACTCGGCAGTCAGTACGTACGGATTTGAACCAGAACTGCAACTAAAAGGATGCGCGTCACGATGTACATGCTGCAAAAGTGCTCCGTCGTCGTTTCATCGATTTGAAGGCCAAGATGGTTGTGATCGGCGATATACTTGCCCAACCTTCGTTCATGCATCCGCCGGGTATCCCCGTCAGGCTATTATCGGGGCCGGGGCCGGGCCGGAAGCGAAGCGGGAGCGAGCCGAGTGGAGTCGGATCCCTCGGGAGCCACCCGTCGCCCGTCACCCGTCGCCCGTCACCCGTCACCCGTCACCCGTCACCCATCGTCCTAGGTGAGGGCCTCGCCGGCCCGCCAGTATATTTGAGAATGCAAAAAGTGGGATAGACAGACGCTGGTGCTCGCTGTATCAACCCATCGCGATTCGCAAGACGGCCCATATCATGTATGCCTGCCAGGCCGCTGCGTGGATGGAACGAAACACTGATTCTTGGAAATAGGTATACCACCTCGTTTGCCTTCTTTGAGGCCCTGACCGAAGCAGGCGTTAAGCACTGCTTTGTCAATCTCGGGTCAGACCATCCTAGTATCCTCGAGGCCATGGTCAAGGGTCAGCGGGAGATCCCTGACAAGTTTCCTCGCATCATCACATGCCCCAATGAAATGGTGGCCTTGTCCATGGCCGACGGGTACGCGCGCCAGAGCGGTGAGCCGCAGTGCGTCATTGTTCATGTCGATGTCGGGACTTCGGGGATGGCAGCCGCGATTCATAATGCCTCCATGGGTAGAGCTCCAGTCCTCATCTTTGCCGGACTCTCGCCCTTCACGATCGAAGGAGAGCTCACTGGCTCCCGTACCGAGTTCATGTAAGGGTTTTTTCTTTGTTTTGAACCGACATGGCGGCAAAATCTGACGTGGAGAACAGCCACTGGATACAAGATGTCCCTGACCAAAAGCAGATCGTCGCTCAGTACTGTCGCTACGTTGGCGAAATCAAGACGGGCAAAAATGTGAAGCAGATGGTCGCGCGGGCCCTTCAGTTCGCCACGAGCGCACCTCAGGGACCTGTGTACCTGATGGGCGCACGTGAGGTGATGGAAGAGAACATCGAGCCATACAGCATTGACATGTCGCGTTGGAAACCCATTGGGCCAGCTGCCCTCCCGCAGAGCGCCGTCGAGGAAGTTGCGCATGCGTTGGTCGGCGCCTCCGAGCCGCTTGTGGTGACGGGGTACAGCGGGAGGAACCACGCGGCGGCCGAGGCACTCGTGTCTTTGGCGAACGCTGTCAAGGGACTGCGGGTTCTCGATACGGGAGGTTCCGACATGTGCTTCCCCGCCGACCACCCAGGGTGGCTGGGGATGAAGTACGGAGCCGATGACAGCATCAAGACTGCCGATGTCTTGTTGGTCCTCGACTGCGACGTCCCCTGGATCAATACCATGTGTAAGCCCAAGCCATCAGCCAAGATCTACCACTTTGATGTGGATCCTCTGAAGCAGTCGATGCTCGTCTTTTACATCGACGCTCTACAACGCTACCGCGCAGATGCAGAGATCGCGCTCAGGCAGATCGTCTCGTATCTCCAGCCTTCCCTCTCACAAACCCTAAACACCCCGGAGTTCGACCGCCGATGGCAGGCACTGCAGGTGTCGCATAGGGACCGCATCCGCAGGCTGGATGCCAGGGCAGTGCCGTCCGAAGGGTTGAATACGGACTATGTCTGCTCCTTCGCACGCAAGTTCTTACCACAGGATACCATTTTCGCAGTCGAGGCTGTCACGAACACGATCATCGTCTCCGACCAGATCCGCGCAACACGTCCCGGGCAATGGATCAACTGCGGCGGCGGCGGACTCGGATGGAGCGGCGGTGGTGCGTTGGGAATCAAGCTCGCAGCGGACACGGCGGACACGGGCCGACGGAAAAGGTTCGTTGTCCAGATCGTTGGTGACGGCACATTCCTCTTCAGTGTCCCGTCCAGCGTGTACTGGATCTCGAACCGGTACGATATCCCGGTCCTGACGATTGTGCTGAACAACAAGGGGTGGAACGCGCCGAGAAGGTCGATGCTACTGGTGCACCCCGATGGGCCGGCATCTCGAGCGACGAGGGAGGAGTTGAACATCTCGTTTGCGCCGAGCCCGAACTACTCGGAGATTGCCAGGGCCGCAAGCGACGGGGTCATATTTGCAGCGAGGATTGCTGATGCGAGTCAACTGGAGTCTGCGATGGAGGCAGCCGTGGCGAGCATGGAGCGTGGGGTATCTGCTGTTCTTGATGTGTTGGTTGATACACTCTAGATGGACGAACCTGTATGCGGCTCTTAAACGGGAGCCTGGCAGTCTGAGATGCCATCTCAGTATATGAAAAGCCGCACTGAGAATTGTCTCTGCGCTTTGAATCAGATATCTCGGACTTCACTGGGTCATGAGGGAATTTAGGACTATGCTGAGAGTATAGACGGCGCCTCTTCATTTATCGAGGCCGACTTTTAGGTACTGTTTAATCCTTCACCTACCTACGAATTTTACGATGAAAATCACACCTCTTTACTCTAACTCTTCTATCCCATCGCCTTCAACATATCAAGGCAAGTCGATTGATTGAACTGTCTACTAGACGCCGTGCTTGGACTAAAACTGCATCTCTGGTAGCTACAAAGGTACTCATGCTATCACCGCCCAATACACCAACCTAGAGTGGATGGCATATGCAGCCAAAGAGTCTTCCGACATGAGTACATTATCGTATGAATATATGTAGAGATAGCCTTGCGTAAGATCGCTGCATTTGCTTTATGAATCTCTCCATCTCAATAAAGGTAATCTTCTCTATGGCAACTCCTAAATGCATCGAGACATGCGCATACAGCACCATCTAAGCACGATCGAAAACCTTGCCCGGATTCATGAGCCACCGCGGGTCTAGGCTAAACTTGATGGCTCTCATCACTTCGATGGGTGCTTCGCCGAGCTCCTCCTTGAGAAAGTCCTTCTTACCGAGGCCTACGCCATGCTCACCCTGAATGAGAATCAGTATTAGCAGAGTTGATATGATGCGGCTAAATGGGTGAAACCGACCGTGCAAGTTCCTTCCATCTCGAGGGCCCGTGTGATCATCTTGTCAACGCAGTTCTCAACCGCTTTGCGATCCTTGTCCTCGAACAAGATGGTCTCGTGGAAGTTTCCGTCCCCAACGTGGCCGAGTATGCTGCCGAATAAGCCAAGCTCCCTGAGGTCCTCTTTGGAAATTTCTAAAACAGGACGCAGCCGAGGTCAGCAAGCTGAACGAGCCTCGAGGCAAGGGACACGAGCACACGAACCGATGAGTTCAGCGACCCTTGAGAGCGGGACAGCGACGTCCGTGGACCAAACATGACCCTCGGTTTCTCGCAACGCAAGCATGCTCCAGAGCGCCTCTTTGCGAGCGGACCACAACGCCTTCTGCTTGTGCGGGTCGCTCTCGTACAAGAATGTCCGCGCCTCATGGCTCTCCGCGACCCGCCGGACCTGTGCAATGCTGTCCTTGACCGACATGTCGCTACCGCTGAACCTGAAGAACAGCGTCGGCACCTCGTCCCACGTCCTCGACGTCGCACCCACCCTGTTGATGACGTTCATGAGCACCTCGTCCAGAATCTCGACCGCGCCGATGGGGATGCCCCGGCGGATCACCTCGGCAGCCATGCTCGCGGCGGCCTTGACGGTGGGAAAGGTGACGACCGCGACGCCGTTGTCCTCGGGAATCGCAGCGAGCTTCAGCGTGGCTTCGGTCACGAAGCCCAGGGTTCCCTCGGACCCGACGAACAGGGAATTGAGGTTGTAACCGGCAGAGGACTTTCTGGGCCTCCGACGAGTCTTGAGTATGGTGCCGTCACTCAGCACCACCGTTAGGTTGACCACCCAGTCCTTCATGGTGCCGTACTTCACCGCGTTGGTCCCGCTACAGACTCTTCGTTAGCAGTGGGCATTTCCTGTCGTTGAACTCCCGGCGGGGCAGATAACTTCTCACCTGCAATTTGTCCCGATCATGCCACCTATTTGAGCCTGGAAGGTGGAAATCGTATGAGCCCGTTTTCGACAAGAAAGAGAGATCTCAAGGACGAGGCGTGGAGCGGTAGGACTTACCGAAGGTCCCGGGTCGATGGGGAAGAATAGGCCGCTGTCTTTAATCTTCTCGTTCATGTCCATCCAGGGGACGGACGGCTGGACGACAATGTTCATGCTACGGCGGGTAACCACCAGGGGTCAGTCATCACGTCTCAGGGTGATTCGACCGAGGGAGAGGGGGGAGAGAGTCACTCATTGCCGTGAAGCTCCAAAATGTTGTTCATATTCCTAAAGTCGACGCTCACGCCACCAAAGGGCGTGGAGAAATGGCCCTCGACGCTTGAGCCTCCGCAGTAAGGTACTGTTCATCTCAGTAGTCAGCGTCCGGATACTTGAGTTTGTCCCGCTGATGGGTTTAGAAATCGAGTAGACAACTCACTCATGGGCACGCGCCTCTTGTGGCAAATCTTGGCAATGGTCGAAACGTCTTCGGTCGACTTTGGGAACGCGACGGCGATCGGCAATCGGTCAATGTTGATAGTAGACCAGTCGGAGTAGCCGTGGGCGTGAAGAATCTCGTCATCTATGCTCACGGCATCGTCTCCGAGAGCCTGTCTGATCTCCTCCACAGCCTGGGAGTGAAAGTCAGTCTCAAAGGAAGGGTAGAGTAAATGTGCCCGCAGCAAGGGTTTGGACCTACTTGTCCCATCTCGTCTCGGCTGGCATACTTTGTGTGGACGCTCGCATTCTCATTTCTGCCTTGACTAGCGAATAACACTGCTCCGATACCCAGAGCTGTAGCCGTTGCGGACAGCGCCGAAGCCACAAAGAGGGACTTCTTCCTCCCCTGTTCGCGAAAACGGCTCTGACTCCCGCCCTCGGACGGCCTCGCTCGCGCCGTGCTGTGCCATGAGCAAAGGACTGGCGAGCACCTCAACGACGGGGGTTTGCATCTGGTAGACGACAAGAGGCCGTGATGCAATGTCTTGCTGAACATTTGGAGTTCTTGACAGGTCGATAATTTCCAATTCGGCTGGGTGTGCGTGTTAGTTGAAGACCAATTCCTCGCCTGTCTGGCATGGCTCATGAAACCTAGTGAGACAGCCAATTCTCTTTTTCTCGGGTAAAGTACCCCAAGGAAACCTTACTTCCTTTCCTTGCTAACAGCTCGCTTGAAGCTAAGGTAAGCGAAGCAAGATGAAAAGGGGCGTTGGAATTGACACCCTCTCGGATAGTTCCCGGGGCATGATACAGATGATGCGGCTGAGCCCGAACCGAGAGCCGAGATGAGCCGGGAACGAGCCGTGAAAAAGGCTTTGGGTTTTCTTTCAACCGCTTCTCTGCCTTTGGGAACATTCCCATCACTGATCATACAGACCAGAAGTTCATAACCACATGACCTCACCTCCCAGCACAAGCTCAGACGATGGAACAACCAGCCAAGCGAAAGAGGGTGGCATTAGCATGCGACCTCTGCCGAGAGCGCAAAATCAGATGTGACGGGGCGAAACCGCTGTGCAAGCCGTGCGACAAACGAGGAGAGTCTTCCACCCGTTGCACTTACACAGTCGTTGCTGGGACTGCCAAGCAACTCAGTGAGCAAGAGTAGGTCTACCAAGCCTGATCCGGTCAAAGGGGGGGGAGGGGCTTTCACTCTTATCTCGTACATGCTCATCTCATGTCTGTCTGTCCAGGTACATTTCATCTCTACGAGGCCAAAGGGAAGAGCTGCAGCAGCTCGTCGCCCAGCTCAGGCGTGAAGCGGCGGAGGCGGCCCGCAGCCGGAGCAGGACACGGCAGAATCCCGAGAGTCCCGACGACCTCCCTCCGAGAAGTGCCGCCCATACCACGCAACCTGCGCATGAGAGCCTGGAAGCGAGCGGTCCCAGCCCCGTCAGTGCCAGCACCATAGTTGCCACAACCCTGGTCCAAAGTTCAACTCCGGGTGCCCATACAGATGATTTCTTTGGCCGGTCCTCGGTTCACTCCCTGCTCCGGGAGGTCTCTCATTCAGGCGGTAAGCTACGTGGAACAGCAACGACTGAGGCTGCCGCCGTACGTCAAGGGCCTCACGGATCCCTCAGGCCCCTCGTCTCGACATCGACATCCTTGACATCGGCCGAGTTCGCCCTTCCTCCGCGGCAGGTAGCAGATAAGCTTCTGGGCCTTTACTTTGACAGCGTTCACATCTTCTACCCATGGACTCATTCAATCAGCTTTCGGAACCGCTACGAGTCCCTGTGGACATCCGAAGGCTACCCCGGGCCGGCGACGGGAGTACAAGGGGACATCGGCCTGGGCGGTGACAAGTGTACCGCCGCCTCCTTCTTCTGCGCTCTCAACGCCATGTTCGCGCTCGGCTGCGAGTTCTCCGACCTCCCGCAAAAGGAGTCGGCGTCGGCCACCTTCCGCGAGCGTCTGGAGCGTCTGCTGCAAACCGACATTCTCGACCAGAATGACCTCCCGCATGTGCAGGCCCTGCTGCTCGCGGGCCACTACCTGCTGACGAGCGAATTCCCCCTACGATGCTACAACGTTGTCGGCCTGGCGTGCCGTGCCGCCGTGGGTCTTGGCTTGCACTCGGAACGTCACGCCGATCGCCGGTCGGCCATGGAGAACGAGGTACGCCGCAGGGTATGGTACGGCTGCTTGCAGATGGAGATGTAAGAGATCCCACCGGGGCAGGTCCAGGACTCGTGTCGCCTTGTATGCTGACCCGTTTGGGGGGGGGGGAATCCAGGACCGTGTGCATGACCCTGGGAAGACCTCCTCTCTTACAGATGACAGACGATGTTCTCGTGCCCGCTGCCGTAGACGACGAGTTCATCATCAGCGGCAGTAACGATGAGACATGTCGACAGCCAGAGGGAATCGTGTCATCCAATCTTTTCATGGTCGAGAACATTCGCCTGGCCAGGATCCTCGGCAACATCCTGGCCTCCATCTACGGGCCCAGCTCTTGTTCTGACTTCAGCGCCCTCGTCCGTTTGGACGGACTCCTCGAAGATTTCAGGGCATCCCTCGTCGACGCCCTGAGGTGGTGGGCACGGGACCCGGACCTTCGAGCTGTCACCAGTCGGGACTTCGTCTTGAGGCGTCAGAGCAACGTACTACACGCAAGATTCCTCCATCTCAGGATCCTGCTCTACAGGCCGAGCTTCAGCTCTTTCTGCGCCGCGGCGACATTGCCAAGGCAGCGGTGCCGTACCCCCCAGGCCTCCGGCTGCGAATCCGATCCGGCCCCCGGCGAGGCCGGCTTCGAAGCCAACAACCTACGCGGCGTGATCAGGGCCCAGTGTGCCACCAAGTGCGTCCAAGCCGCCCACGAGCTGGCGACCTCCCTCCTCGCCGCAAGGCAGTCGGATGCCACGGGAGCCTGGTGGTTCAGCCTGTTTCGTATGTTATGACCGCCCCGGGGATGATGTATCTTCTCTTTCGACGTTTCTTGGCAGCTGACTGATGTTTCTTCTCCCCTCGCCAGACCTCGTCACATGTGGCGGCATTACCATCCTTGCCGAGTGCGCTCAGGCCGGCGGCAGCAGGCACTTTGAAAAGCAACAGCTCGACGCCACGTGGGCGACGTCGACTATGCTGCTGCGGCTCGTTGGCGATGAGAATGCGCGGGCGCGTGGCTACTTGGAACACCTCCATTTGTTAAAGAATCGGGCACGATCTGCCTACTTTTGTTAGTCCCCCCCCCCCGTCTCTCTCTTCTTCTTCCTTTCTTTCCTTTACTCCATCTCGATAATCGCCTGCTAATGAAGACCGCAAACATGTAGCCACGCGGCAAAGCACACCGGGACCATCTCAGATCATGTCCCGCAGGTCATCCGCCGGTCCTGCGGATCGTATCGACAGCATTTACGAAGGAGCATCAGGCACAGCTGCGACGGAGGACCAGACGATGGGGGGCGATCTTATGGCGTCCCTCTTCCAGGAGAATTGGGACTGGAGCTTGGAGGGTGGCATGCCCACCTACGATGGCCTGGGCTTCGGCGACGAGTTCATCTTTCCGCCTTAGGTTGGGCTGATTTGGTCTTGGCCTTGGTCTTGCCCGTGACCTACTTGTGGAGGAAGGTATTGCCTTCGAGTTTTAAACTCTCACGAAAAGGTCATTTGACTAAGGTAGGTTGGCAGAGGGTTTTGCTGACTTGAATTGCGTGATTGCCATGGTAATTTATCTGCGCTGAGAAGGATATTGATCAGCTGTCAGCATCTGGTGATAACACTCTTGTATCAGACCTTCCAAGTTCTCTTTAGGATTTATGCCTGAGGAAGGGAGGGAGGGAGGGCGGAACAGTTGGCCACTTTGTTTAGGAATGTCATCCGGTGCTCAGTCCTGGATCAAGGCGGCGTTTACCGCTTGGAAAACGCTTTGAAGAATTCATCAAATTTCAAGGTGAGCTTGACGTACCACGGGCGATGCAGACAACCTGCGTCGCGGTTGAGGTCTTCCCAGCAAACTGGGCCTGCCATGCCCGTTCAGGAGGATTAGTTAGCATGAACATGGCGTCGCGAGCCAAAGTGGGTTCCGGCAGTCAGTGCTCGGCGGTCCGGTCGTGTGAATAGTCCGGGAGTCGGCGGGCATGATCGATATAACGAGGTCTATGGATGGCGTGATTGGCGAAGACTGTGACTTTGTGACACTTTGTGGCCCGAGATTGTCGTGATGAGAAGAAGGAGGCCAAGCTTGGTCGAACGTACCGGTGTTAGCCCTCTTGAGCCAGCTGAGGACGGAGGCTCAGTCGGCTGATGCATTTCCCTAGTCGCCAAATTCGAGCTTGAATGGAAGTGTTGCGCAGACCGCCACTATGTGAAGCCTATAAGCTCTCAGACAAATGTCAGGTTGAGTGCGAACTTAACCCCCGAAAGATCAAAGAGGATGAGGCGCCAGACCTGAATTCAGCCGTTGCTGCTATGGATGCAGTCGTATTTAACATCACGCTGTCCCATGTGAAGTACCATCCGTAAGCCCAGGACTCAGTCTGGTGTGCACAGGCTCATCACCAATTTCCGCCATCTTGTCCTCCAGCATTCGGGTCATCCTCCGGACTATGTCCTGGTACCGAGGCTCGTGATAGCAGTCGAACAGTTCCAGCGGGTCCTCCTGACAATCGAAAAGCTCCCATTCCTTTTCCTCGCCGCCCGGACGTGTGCCCTCGAGGCCAAAGTCCTCATTGTACCAGTAAATGAGTTTATAGCGCTGGCCTCGTACACCGTAATGTGCGTACGCCTCGTGGATTATATCTCGGTGCATCCAGTACCGGTGATAGGCGACTTGCTGCCGATTCCCAGGCGTCTGGCCCTGAAGTACAGGGACGAAAGATACCCCCTGCATGTATGTCGGTATGCGAGCGTTGGCTAAGTCGAGGAAAGTCGGCGCGAAATCGACGTTGCGAATGATATCGTTGCAGACGGACTTTGGTTGGATAACTCGGGGGTAGCGGATCATGAAAGGCATCTGGAAACTCTCCTCGTACATGAACCGCTTGTCGAACCACCCATGCTCGCCCAGAAAGAATACCTGGTCCGACATGTACACGACGACAGTATTCTCCGCGAGGCCCTCGGCATCGGGCCAGTCCAGCATGCGTCCAACGTTTTCATCTATGCTTTGAATGGTACGGAGATAACGCTGCATGTATCTCTGAAACTTGAATTCGGCCAGTTCCTGTTTCGTCTTGAACATGAAGACGGTGCCCGTCTCTTTGCAGACCAGTCTCAAGTTCGTGACATCGTCCGGGTTGGGAATATTTCTGTCGTTCCACCACCACATATCGACCATGTTCGGCCCGACCTTAATCCTCGGCCCCTCGGGCTGAACAATACCAAGGTCCGTGTACGTCAAGTCATCTGCGACTCTCATCTTCGCGACAGCGGCCGCCCTTTCGCGGTTCTTGTAGTCATCAGAGAAGGTGTCGGGAAGCCGAACGGGGTCCTTGTAGAGGTCCTTGTGCTTTTCGTCGTACTCCCAGCTCCGGTGCGGCGCCTTGTGGTGGCATATCAGAAAGAATGGCTGGGACGCGTCGCGTTTTTTCATCCAGGCTATGCACTTGTCTGTGATGATGCCGGTGGCATATCCAGGAACAACAGAGGTGCCCGAGGGCTCAATGAACTGAGGATCCCAGAGAGGTGGTCTGACAGAGTACGGGAGTGAGAGGCGAGGGTCACAATGTCTTCTGAAGCCCGGAGCCGATCCTTCGATCTTTAAGGCCTGTGCCGGCGAGGGAGTCTATTTCCGTGAAACACCCCTTGATCCACCGCTCTGCCCGTGGTTCAATGTCGTCTCAAATGCATGACGCGATGAGGATGCCGCTAGGATGCCATGATGTGCAGGTCATTGTCGAAGGCAGGGATACAGAGTGGGAGGATGCGGACTACGGCTGTCGGCGATCACGCTAGGCAGTCGGTCTCGTTCTGCGCGTGCACTCCGATGTCGTGATCGAGTGCTGCGGCAGATGGAGTGACTGTGGCCGACCGACGCTCAGTGTTGATCTCAGCCAAAGGCGTCATCAATTGATCCCCCCCATACTTGATTGATCTCGCTGGAACACTGCCAGGAGTGCAACGCAGCGCTGTGAAGGGACTAAAAGTAATCACCGTCCGCAGAAGTTGAGTGCATATTGCTCGTCCAAATGTCCTGCCATCCCTTGGGAGTGCCCATGTTGAAGCTATCATCGCTGAAGTGGAAATCATTCGTGCCATCAATCGTGAGGTCCGCCGAATTCAGGCTCCAGTCGGCTCCTAACCATGGGGTGTGAGCAGTGGATTGATGGGTGAGTGATAATGTCTGCGTGGCCTGTGCACCGCAATTCGTAAGGGTATTGCCCCCGACGTCCATGTTTTCTTCAGCGTCGATGAGGTCTTTCGAGTTGTCATTGCCATCATGACCGATCTCTGGAAGTTCTGCAGCTTTGTGGCTGTCGTCCACAAAACGAGGTTGGCGAAGCATGCTGTGGATGCCTAGCCTCTGATGCTGTCTGGCTGCGCGGGCAAACCGGCGTCGCTGGTTCGGCGTCTCCTCTTCAATGTCAGAAGAGTCTTCACTCTGTTCCCGCTGGCCGGTGAGATGGAGATCAATGATTCTTTCCAAGTCAGCAAGGAGGTGCTTGGCAAGACGGGAGCTCGCGAAAACGCGCTTGAGGAAGTGAAGCACAGCAGATGCCTCGGCCACCGCAATCTCCGGGGTCAAGCCCGAGTCTGGCGGGTTCAGGGGAGATCGGCTTAGGAAAAGCACCAAACGCGAGGCATGATAACCACAGATAGCCAGACCAATAGGAGGCACCAGCAGGCCCGGGCTCAATCTCGAGAGATCCTCCAGTATCTGGAGCATAGCCCAAGAATGGACGTAACATTGAGTTGCTGCTTCAGTCACATATGCTGTCGGCAGAAGCTCGACGACTTGAGCAGGAGCTGCTTCTCTATAGCCGGTAAGAAACATGCGAGACACGTCGCAATGACATTGATGCCAAGACAAGTGCGTACCAACATATCGCACAAGCCAGCGGGATCGCGAGTAAGCATGAAGATCTTCCGACCTGTATGTTCCGGGGTTCGTTGTCTGCAGGCTGCGCCTTAGGTCATCCACGATGGCGGTCAGTTGAGGCAAGCCTTGTCTGGACAGAGTCATCTGGCGTCTCAGCCTCATGACATCTCTCCTGACAGTGACCTGCTGCACAATCTGGGTGACGAGCCCTCCTTCAGGAATTCCGTCGAGTGACTGCGATCGTGCTTCTGATTCGGGTGTGAAGTCTTCCTCCTTGCATGGAAGCTCAAGATAAATGAGCTCGTAGAGACAGAGCTCGCACTCTGGTAAGCCCACCGAAAAATGCACATCCAATGCCATCAGACACCACATGACACGACGGCGGGTTTCCTGGGCGAGAGGGCTGAGATCTGTCCGCTCATAATGTAGACGAAGGGCATTAGCGGCACGCGCAGCCACGGCACAGAATGAAAGCTTTTTGAAAGTCTCCGACTTCTACTCGATAGAGGATGACAAGCATCAGTGCTTGGGTCAGAAAGATTGATGGCTGTTCGAGCTGCGACCAGATTCTCGTTTCCGCTCTCTGGATCCAGAGGTCTGTCGAGGCTGGGAAGTATTTCGTGTACTTCAGATGACATTCTGAACAAGACAGTAGTGCCAGAAGCAGGGTCCTGTCTAGCGTGGCGTGAGTCAGCGTTGTGTTATGGATGCTTCGTTGAGGAACGCGTAGGTAGGCAAGGGATATACGTGTTGAAAGAAATCGGCGATGAGTCGAAGTTGCTCGCGGATGGGCGGGGTCGCGAAGTCTCGATCTACAAGCAGTCTTGAGGTGCTGTTACTGGCCGGGCTATCGCGCGACACACTCGGGGAGGCCAGACTGTGTTCGAACGACGGCTGGGCAGGGCTGACCGAGGCGACTGGGCCAACGTCGGCCTTCTCGAGCCGATGGTCAAGAACCCGACCAGACCGAACCCCTTGAGGGTTAGAAAGTGGGCGCGTCAAACGAGAAGTCCCCGACACAGCATAAGCGCAATCCTTGCCTCGACGACAGCAGTTTTCACAGGAAGGGAGCTCGCCGGAGCATTTGGACTTTTGAGATCGACACTCAACGCAAGCGCGAGCCCCACGGCGTCTTTCCGGACGAAAGCGTGTGGTTGCGCTGGAGGATGACAATGTCGGCGAGAGTGTCCTGAACGAGCAGGTGAAGCCCAATCGCTTGCAATTGGGACATGGATCTGGTCCTCCTTCGCAACGGACCTATTAGGCCAGTCAGCCAGGCTTGAACAGTTGTTAGGTCCTTTTGTAGGACATTTGACGTACCTACCTTGCGTGATCGACATTGAGGGCAAGTGTTGCTCGACCTCGGCACCGTCATTTCGAATGCGTTGCTGGTTCTGAAGGGAGGTGTAGTAGAGAGGATGAGTCGAGGTCATCCAGGGGCGGCGCAATGAGAGCTTAGCATAGCCCAACTTCTTCTACCTCTATGCCTGATTACCATCGTGGCGTGGAGTGGCGAGCTCAAACCGCTGAATCTGAGGAGTCCCGGAACGTCAATTTGTAGCTGAGGCCAAGCGGATGTCGGTAGAGTTGACGTGATTGAAGGTGAACTGGGGCAAGGGGGAGGAGACGACCCATTCGGAAGGTACATCTCCTACATAGGTACATAAATACACGTAATGCATATAAGCTGCGCAATAGTAAAATATCCGGGCACATCATCCAACGAGGCTGGTAGGTACCTTAGGTAAGGTAGGTCAAGACACGAGTGAAGCGCAATCATGTCCGTGGGGCATTCGGGCCAAGTGCTAATAAATAAACAATCAATCACTCAAATCACTCGTACCGTAGGAGCATGATACATAGGCACAGAAAGTGCCGGCCTGGGTCGCAGAATGGGCCTCCAGCGGAAGATCGCACTGCACCCACCAGATGATGCGCCACAAACAGGAACAAGAGCAACTGAATGACCTCTTCCCCTCCAACGGGTGGCCCCTACTAGGTAGTCGAGACAATGGACTCGGCCGGCCTCAAGCGTGCAGTGCAGAACTGGGCGTGCAGCAGGAAGCGGGCCGTTCGGCCTGTGATTCCACCCATTCCCCCCCCTTAGCTTGTGTGTGTGAAGAAGCCTGAAGCGACGGGCCAATGGCGACAGTAAGCAGGCCAGAGACGTTGCCGACTGGCTCGTCACTTGCATAAGGGCGCTCAGCTACGGAGCCAATGTGGTGGGATCACTGGAAGAGTCCGGGGAGCAAGGCGATGTTGGGATGTTGAACCGACGATGCGAGTTGACGATGTGACCTGGGTGTCTCATCAACGAGGCTAATGAGCGGGCATCATCACCTTGAATGCAACTCGTGCAGCGTTGGACTTCAAGTCGTCGGCGGCTACAGAAACTTGGGCTGCTTAATGCTCAAGACCAAACCATCACACATCGCCAGTTGTCCTGTCCTGTCCTGTCCTGGCTGGAGCTCCATGCTTGGGCGTTTGTCTTGGGTCGACAGCTTTCTAGGTAGTCACGAACCACAGCTAAGCGCCGACAACTGATGAGGGAGAGCCACTTCACACTGACCGCTCGGGTCGTCGGCGGCAACAATATCCCTCGCCTAGTTTTGTTTCTGCCCCAGGTTTCGTCTCAAGCAATGCGCACATGCTTGTCTTCATCTTCGATGCACATGAGTCGGTACCTGTCGACCAAGGTTGTCTGTCGTTGAAGGAGGAAAAGATACCTGTGATCCCCGCACCACCCCCACCAAGCGCTAGGTACCCGGGTTTGGCCTGAAGACCGCCCGCCACGAAGAGTGAACATCCAGGCCAGAAGCTGGCTGCCCCGCTCCTGTATCCCAGATCCACGTCCCACGTCCCGTCCGTGTCTCTTGGGCCACCTCTGTGACCTCACTTCACTTGAACAACATCGTAACTTTCCCCTCGGCGTCGCATCGCAGCACTGTCTTTGTTGCCACGAATTGCCTCGAGCTGCACCGTTGAACACGCTTGCATCAGCAGGTTCCAGGCACCAATATTACCTCTGAGCCACACGCAAACGCCTGGCCACGTACCTCCGCATAAACGCCCAACCCATACGATACGCCTAAATCCCCCACCCGACACTCTCACATAGCCGAACATACAAGACGACCAACTTTTTTCGCATACCATAGACACAAGCCCGCCAGATTCTGCGACCTCTCCTCGATATACCAGCTGCTCGTGGTAGCTGGAGTTGCCGAGTAGTCAAGAACACTCCGTCGCACCCACCGACAGCTCGGAGACCGAGATCCAGTCGCCCACCATGACGCAGTCACCCATGATCTCGGTGCCTCTGAAGACGACCAATGAAGTAGACTGGGTAGGGCCTCTGAAGTCATACATCAGAGATACTTATGGCGATGATCCCGAGCGCTATGCTGAGGAGTGCGCCACCCTCAACCGCCTTCGACAGGACATGCGGGGTGCTGGCAAGGACAGTACCTCCGGCCGCGACATGCTCTACAGGTACTACGGACAGCTCGAGCTTCTAGACCTACGCTTCCCCGTCGACGAGCAACACATCAAGATCTCCTTCACATGGTTTGCGCATGCTCCTCGCCCACTCCGGCTGACGCAATGCTAACGTGGCGCAACCAGGTTCGATGCCTTTACCCATAAGCTGACGTCGCAATACTCTCTCGCCTTCGAGAAAGCCTCAATCATTTTCAATATCTCCGCCGTTCTCTCGTGCTATGCTGCCCACCAATCTAGGGCCGACGAGTCCGGCCTCAAGACTGCATACCACAACTTCCAGGCCTCTGCCGGCATGTTCACCTACATCAACGAGAACTTCCTACACGCCCCCTCCTCCGACCTGAGCCGGGAGACCGTCAAGACCTTGATCAGTATCAACCTGGCCCAGGCTCAAGAGGTATTCCTGGAGAAGCAGGTCGCGGACCAAAAGAAAATCGCCCTGCTGGCCAAGCTCGCGAGCCAGGCCGCGTCTCTGTACAAGGAGGCCGTGGAGGGCGCTCAGGAGAACGTAAATAAGGGCATCTTCGAGAGAGTCTGGCTTCTGATGGTTCAGGTAAGCAATCAAGCGTCCCGCGTACAATTGTATTTGCTGACCTGTAAAGATCAAATCGAACCTCCTTAGCTCCATGGCGCAGTATTACCAGGCGCTCACCGATGCCGAGGCTGGTCAGTACGGAACCGCGATAGCACGACTGCAACTTGCCGAGAGTCAAGCCAAGGATGCCGACCGATCAGCAAACAGCTTTCCCAGCAACTGCCCGCCGAGCTCCAACTTGACGTCGGACACTGGCGGCATCCTGGTCGAGTCGACAAAGCGTCACGTCGCCACCGTGCAGGAGAAGCTCCAGGAGCTAATCAAGGACAACGACTACATATATCACCACACTGTGCCTGCGGAAGCCAGTCTTGCCCCCGTCGGCAAGCTGCCCGCTGCCAAGCCTATCCCCGTTAGCGAGCTCTATGCCGGCCAGGATATCCAGCGCATCACGGGCCCTGACCTATTCTCTAAAATCGTACCCTTTGCCGTCACTGAGATGGCAAGTCTGTACGACGAGGAGAAGGCGAAACTCATCCGAGCCGAGTCAGAGAAGGTCGACATCGCCAATGATGAGATGGCTGCAAGCTTAGACTACCTGAGGTTACCTGGTGCCCTTCAGGTCCTCAAAGGCGGTTTCGACCAGGACATCCTCCCAGACAAGGATTTCAGGCAATGGTGCGAGGATGTTGCTAACCACGAGAACCCTACTTCGATCTTTGAGCTGCTCCGATCCGAGAAGGACTCCATCATATCTCTTCTAGAGAAGAACACGAAGCAGCTTGATATGGAGGAGAGTGTGTGCGAGAAGATGAGGTCCAAGTACGAGAGTGAGTGGTCGCAGCAGCCGAGCTCTCGCCTCACATCAACTCTCAGAGGCGACATCCGGAACTACCGTGAGGCACTGGAAGAAGCCTCCCGAAGCGACAACCAGCTGTCGATAAAGTTGAGACAAAATGAAGTGGACTTTGAGGAGATGCGCCAGGCTTCGCGTAACGGCGAGGTCGATGCCCTATTCCAGCGCGCTGTCAACAAGGCGCGCTCCAAGTCCAGTAGCGCCGCCAGCCCTATGGGCAACGAGCCAAACCTGCTTGATGCCGACTTTGAAGAAGGGGGCCCTTCCGTTGTCGAACAAATCAAGCTGGTCGAGGAAGTCATGAAGAAGCTTAACCTTGTCAAGAGAGAACGAAATCAAACGCTGAAAGATCTCAAGGAACAGGTTTGTCTGCCTCATAGGGACTCGTGGTACAGTACTAACATTACATTAGGTCCACAACGACGACATATCGGAAATCCTCATCCTGAACAAGAAGAACATTGCCAACTACGAGCAACAGCTCTTCCAATCCGAGCTCGAGAAGTTTCGCCCTTTGCAGAACCGTTTACTCCAAGCGAATCAGAAGCAATCTGCCTTTATGAAGGAGCTCAACTCGGCTTTCAATACTCTACTCCAGGATAAACGAGTGAGATCCGAGCAGAGCAAGTATGAAGTGATACAGCGACAGAGGGCATCTGCCATCAACAGGTACAAACGCGCATACCAGGAGTTTCTTGATCTCTCGGCCGGCCTGCAGGGCGCGAAGCGCTGGTACTCCGAGATGAAAGAGACGGTTCAGAGCTTGGAGAAGAACGTTGAAACCTTTGTTAACAACCGCCGGTCTGAGGGCGCGCAACTCCTCAACCAGATTGAACAAGACAAGTCGAGTCGCAAGGATACGCATGCCGAGGCTGAGCGCGAGCGACTCAGGGGCCTCATGGAGCGCACGTCGATGGATACCAACAGCTCCGGACAAAAACCTCCTTCGAACAGGCCAACACCTACCCCATTGAACTTCACCCAGACCAGTTCTTCTTCCTCGATACCACGATACCCGCAATCCAACTACCAGGGTCAATACCAAGTCCCCCAGTCCCCTCCCGCCACACAAACGACCATGCAGCAGCAGCAGCAGTACCCCAGCTTCGCCGCGCCTCCCAACTCGCAGTCCTTCACACCGCAGCCAGCTAACACGTATGGCCAGCCGACCTACAACCCAAGTCAATACGGACGCACACCAGGACCTACGTCCCCCCCACCGCACCAGTCGACCTTTGGTCCTACGGTGCTCCGCGGACCCGCCTCGCCGCCGCCAACCCAGACGTCTTTTGGGCAAACCCAGCAACAGTACGGCGGTTGGCCAAGCAGTCAACAACCGCAGCAGCATAGCCACTCACACAGCCTCTCCCAGGGCCAGATGCCGCCTGGCTTCGTACCGCCGCCGCCTCCTCCGGGTCCACCACCCCTGGGCCCGCAACAGACCTTCTACGGCCAGCAGCAGCAGAATCCATCGAGCGCCTACCCGAACAGCGCCTATCCGCAGAGTGGGCACCCGTCTAGCGCGCAGCCGGGGCAAAGCAACGACCCGTGGGCAGGGCTAAACGCTTGGAAATAGGGATAGAAAGGGCAGGGTCAGGGGCAGGGTAAGGATGGTGCATGGACTCTGCATGTGTCGGGCGTCATGGGCGTTTGGCATCTAGACAATACATATGGCTATCAGAGATGGTATAGGCAGACGAAAAGAGCGCTCTGGCTCGTCTGCAATGGACACTCAAAGCTATCATAATCAAGCTTAACACCGTACTTTTGTTGGGTGTGTTTTGGTGACGCTCGAAAAACAAGAGCGCTGAGGAATCCCAAGCAGTTCACCGTCTCTTCTATCTCATCTGATTGCAACGACAGAGCGAACCACATCGCGGATGCTTCAGCCCTAGTTTCGTGTCATTGCAACGAGAAATATTGACTAAAGTAACATGTTCAAAAGATTTGAATTTGAGGTGAGTAGCCTCCGCGAGAGCACTTCCAGCTCCCATTCACGGCACCCCCCATCTATGTCTGTATGGTACAAGATGAAAACCCTTGGTATACAACGCTCGCAGCCCTCTCGCCCAGGCGGCAGCTCTTTGGTGGATGTGGGTAGGGGAGTTTTTTCTGTTCCAAGTCTCGACCCGCAGACGGCGAGTCCTGTCGGTGATACAGCACCTTGGTGCGTGTTCGCCTTTCTATGTGTTGAATTAGAGCTCTCTTTTGGGGATTGGTCGTTAAAGCCGGAGTCGATCGGCGGTATGGTACACTTTTTCTTTTGTTCTTTTTTTTTATGAGGGGCTTCAGGGTGAGTCGGGCTTCTTGGGGTCTTCGTCCGTCTTTTCGGCGGGTTTCTCGGCAGACTTGTCGGCGGGCTTCTGGGCCGTGCTGCTGGCGTCTTGCTCGGACTTCTTGTGCGCGGGGTGGTTGGTGAGAGTGTGCCACATGGACTTGAGGAATCCCTCATTCTTGTGTGAGTCCGAGGCGTCGGGGTCGACAGTCGATCTGGGCATGTGTTAGCACTTTTCTTTCATTCTTGTCTAGATGAGAACGAAGACTCACCCCGAGGGAGACACGTTCATGATGCGCTTGGCCGTCTTGTCGCCCATTTCGTTGGCCAGCAGCTCGATCAGCGTGCGCTGGTTGGCGCTCAGGTACTTGGGCATGCTGACGCGGAACTCGACCTTGAGGTCACCGGACCCGCCGCGACCGCTGAGCTTCTTCATGCCCATGCCCGACAGCGTCAGGCGGTCGCCGGTGCTCGTGCCCGTAGCCACCTTGACGTTGACCTGGCCCGTAAGCGTCGGCACCGTGACTTCGCCGCCGAGCATGGCCGTCGTGATGGGCAGGTTAGCCGTGTAGAGAATGTCGGAGCCGGCGCGGCGGAACTTGGGGTCCGAGGCGACGCGAACGAAGACGTAGAGGTCGCCCTTTTGCGCGCGCGCATTGGGGTCGGCCGCCTTGCCCGTCACGGGCGCGTCGCCGCTGCCGTCGACGCGCAGGCGCATGCCGTCCTCGATGCCGGCAGGGATGTCGACGGTGATCGTCTTGCGCTCGCGCACGACACCGTTACCGGAGCAGGGCTTACACTCGCCGCCGCGGGGGACCGTGGAGCCCGTGCCGCCGCAGGAGCCGCATGTCGAGGCCATCTGGAAACCGCCGTTCATCGTATGCACGCGCGTGCCGGTGCCGTGGCACGTCTTGCACTCGGCGCGCTTGGTGCCGGTCTTGAGGCCGCTGCCGGAGCAGGTGCCGCAGGTGGATAGGGGCGTGATGTGAAGCGTTTTGGCCACGCCCTTGGCTGCCTCCATGAAGGAGATGCTGGCGTGCACCTCGATGTTGTCGCCGACGAGGACCTCCTCGCGGAAAGGGTTGCGACCGCCGCGCCCGCGTGCGCCGCCGCCACCAAAGGATCCGCCCTGGCCTGTGAACGCCGAGAAGATGTCGTCGAAGTTGAAGCCTCCGCCGAAACCGCCGCCAGCCTGGCCTCCGAACCCGTGGAACGGGTTGCCGCCGCCGAAGGGGTCGCCTCCACCGAAGCCACCCGGTCCACCACCACCACCGCTGGGATCAAAGCCGGCGGCACCAAACTGGTCAAACTGCTGCTTCTTTGCAGGGTCGGAGAGAATCTCGTAAGCGGATTGGATCTCGCCGAAGGTTTCCTTGGCGGAGGCGTCCTTGTTGGTGTCTGGATGGTATTTCTTCGCGAGGCCATAATAGGCCTTCTTGATCTCGGAGGCCGAGGCAGATTTGCCAACACCTAAGGCTTTGTAAGGATCTTTCGTTGCGAGGCTGATTGGCGATGCATGAAAGGCCTGGGATTTAGGGAGTCAGAGGATGATTCGGAGCAGATGTGATGATATCGATGGAGTACGTACACGTTTGGACGATGGTGTCGAGCTGGTCGCAGGTGATACAAAGCGAACTGTTGGTCTGGATGATGCAGCAAAGGCTGCGGTGTGCATAGGTGCATGTTTGCAAAAGGACTCCCTCAGCTTCGATCGTCGACAAGCTCGGCCGGGGAGCAGACGGCTCGGAGCCTTCGTCAAAAGGCTAGTGTTCATGTCGAACGCCTTTCAGTCAGAATAGCATTGAAGAATATGCACGTCAAGAGATGTCAAAATCGAAGAGAGCGTGGTGATATACAGGGGTGCGGGGAGTGGGCGTGTCGGGAACGCGTTGATACGTAGAAGAGTCGAGGAAATTCTTTCGAGTTCGAGGTTTCGTCACTCAGTAATACCACGGCACGCACAGATAGCGAAGGTGCGAGACGGCATCGCAACTTTTCTTACCGGCCTTGAGCCGAGGGTGGATACCTCAGGCATGGGAGGCGACCGGCAATTGGCGGGCTTAATGACAGATTCGCGTCAGCGGGATCCCACGGCGTTACAGTGGTTTCTAGGCGTTGTAGCCCCCCTGTGTCCCTTGCTAATAAAGTGGGATTGTCAGAAGTGCAGTGCCTGGATTCACTTGGTGGGCGCGGACCCCACCCGCCAGGCGCGGAATGGTCGTAGGTATGACGCGCCATGCCGCTAAATGCAGGGTCAGGAGGCCGAGCCTGAGGTCACCAGCCAACTGGAGCTAAAATGGTCTTGAAATTCCGGCCGAAGAAAGGAGGCACCCGACAAAGCGATGCGATTGCAAGGCGTTCAATTGCAAACTAAACAAGAAATAGAAAATGCCCAAAGACGCCCTTTCGTACCGAATAACTTCCCGAATCAAAATAGAAATTATTGTGGCAATTTTTTCCCTGTCTGCCTTGCCTGTGCCTGTGCTATACCATACTTCGAAGCCAAAACGCCTGCGGCATCGGGGGAGCCCACGAGACAAGCCCTTTGTCTACGAAGCCATCCCCCGTTTCTGCCAATGCCTTGAGGGGTATAATCTTCATGCTCTCCATATATGTCATGTCCTTATTTCTCAATATCCAATGCTGGAGGTGGCCTTCGCTGCTTGTCTGCTCGTGTCAAGCTCTGGCTGTGCACCCTGTGAATAAAATCCACAATGGCGTCGTTTTCCTGAATGCCAGCGCCGTTGAAATGCTTGCGCACCGCCAGCGCCAGCTGCTCTTTGCTCTGTCGCCGGTCTTCCCTCCTGCGGGCCATTGTAGGCGAATGGAGGCCGATGCAGCCTGGTTGCGACAAGATCATGTGGCGGTAGGAGCTGGAGAAGGATATCGGTGTGTTGAGTCGGTGCTCGCGGCGATAGGCATGGAGCATGTCGCGGTCGAATGACTTCCAAGGAATCTGGGAAAAGAGATGTTAGCAGTTTGTCAATCAAGAAGAATGAGAGACAGAAAGAGAAGAGGGACAGTTGCATACACTTGGAGGGTGTGTTTCCTCCTTCGCAGCAGTAGCTTTGGAGGCACTGGCGTTGGTGACCTCTCGGAGCTGGGAGCCACCAGTAGAGCTCGCCACACGTCGCATCTTGCCATTCGTAAGGTGACTGCCGTGTCCGTTCTTTTCTTTGGCGCCTGTAGAGTCGCCTTTGCTGTCGTCATGGCCGCCTTTAGCAGCTTTGGCTGGTGGCATGGTGGTGAACGTGGAAGTACAAGCGATCGACGCGGTTGGGGAGGTAGAGCGGAGAGATCGAGCGTGTGACGAGAATGCTTCTTGGAGACGAATAATATATGAGTGAGTGTCCGTCGACAGCCAAGTGATCGAAGGAAATGGGCCAAAGAGCGAAGTCGTTGGAGCAGGAGAAAGAGGAGAAGAAGGTGGGTAGACTGGCAGCGCAAAGTCGAGGCCAGGGACAGAGGGCCCCGAGTTTTCGCGCTGGCGCAGGACACGGCAATCTGCTGCGGGAGACCAGGCCAGGGACCTCACCTTGCTGGGCTGACTCGACGTCAGTCTCGGTCCAATTGTCCACGGCAAAGCGGTTGGTCACCTTCTTTGGGAAGGTGGTCCCCCATTTGCGGGGTGCCTCTTGTCTGGCTGCCTGCCTGGCGCCTGCTTCTTTGGCGGGGTCCAAGCTTCTTTCCTTTCCTTTATCACCCATGATGCTGGTGCGACAACAGCCAGCAGGCTCCTAGGCACCAGACCATAAACATTCTTCCCCATTTGTCGCCGAACCGCATCATCAAATCGGCACAGCATCAAATCATTTTAAATATTTTCTTCTACATAGTACTCTTCGTTCAAGCCGAGGCTGAAGCCATGGCTCTGAGTCAACTCGAATGATGCTCAGCCTGCTCACCTGGCCGCAAGGGTCCGTACTAGCATTTCCTCGAGTGCAAGCTTTGGACATTTTGAACCAGCTGTTGCGGCAGTCCAACGGTTCCTCAAGTTCTCGATATTGATCAACAAGTATTCGCGATGCTTCTTCAGCTCCTGCCCATGCTTCGCGTCGGTCACACTAGCCTCACAGTCTATCGAGGTCTCGATTCTAGTATCTTCCAGTCCGGTCACGACCGTCCCAACACATGGTTGAGAGGGTAATACCTCCGGCCAGGTCTGGTACAGTACCTTACTCGAGCTCTCAAAAGGCTCTCGAAAGACGACTACTTAAACTGTTAAGTTGACAGTGCGAACTGCCATGCAACCCGGTGCCCAGACCTAGACAGCCTGCAGCTCCGTGGAGCAGCATGCAGTGTCTGGCACCACGCTCCCTTACTAACTCCAAAGGAACGCCTTTGATCCCTCGGATTATGCAGGTCACAGGCTTCCGAGTCACACATCTGCATGACCTCTGCAATGTCGTCCTGACTGTCGCTCACCCCCCCACCGGTGCCTCCGAAGATTGACCTGTCATTTGTTCTGCTAATGGTAGCGCAGGCTTCTTTGTAAGACGGCAGACGAGTGAGTGCCTGCCTTTTCCACTGCCATCGGCCATCAGAATCTCAAGTAGACAATGTTGCGCGCTTGGCCAGCAAGAACGACTCGCGGCGCTCCAATCGCTCAATGAACCTGGCACTTCATGATATCCTGCTGGCCCTTGGAAAACGACTCCAAATTGCGTCTCAAGAGCCTGCCTGCACCAAGTTCACTCGGTAAATGCACTTCTGTCCCGCTTCGCATCGAGAGGCGTGGGGCTGCAGCATCCGCCGAAAGCCTCCCGCCTGTGCCATACTTTAGCTGTGGTTGAACGAGAGCATGACAACTCGACTAAAACACCACGGTCGTGCAATTAGCACAACTCACGCCACTCTACGCTGGTCTCTTGTAAGGTCCGCGTCGACATCGAAATCACCTGAAGCGGTCTGAGTTCATGGAGTGGCTGGCCCAACGGCTTGGGTCATCGTTGTTCCACGTAATCTTATGGTTGTCCTCCCACGCTTCTAACCCGCCGCATCCCACGCCCACGGTTTGGTGGATCAAACCCCCAAACTTTCTTTGAACGCCTCGACTTTCGTCGTCAGAGGCAGACCTCTCCAAACGCTGCGTGCTCGCCCCAAAAGTGGTCTGGTCGTTCAGGCGGTCCGTCTCTTGCAAACTGCCAGGCCGCCTCCCCGTGCCGAGTCCCAGGTCCGTGGCCATGTCAGACCATTCAGCCCGCGATCAGCACCCCCTTTTTCAGCACTACACACAGTTGATGCCGCTAGAGATTGGTGGCTGGTCTCATTGCTTTTCGACCCAGGAAAGGAGACTGTGTCGACAAATCACAACACGGTCTGGCGGTCAGCTGCCCACCCACCCGTACCATTCCCAGCGAGAAGCACCTCCATCACGACCTCGACATTGTGCTACATTGTCTAGGCTTCCTGGATTCGGCCGCCGATGGCCGGCCTTCGGCTTGCATGGTTCAAGCCAGACTACTGGATCTTTTCTTCCGCAGCTTCCTCTCCGCTACACAGCTGGTTGGGTGGCTGTCCTTTGAGAGCAACATCGCTGCGACAAAGACCATTCATGTAGTCTATGGCTAGACACCCCCGCTTGGAACTGCAAGCAGCAGCGCCAGCAGTGCAAAATCACCACGCATCCCCTCATCCCCTGCAAACTTCTGCTCTTAAGATCCTACTAAGATCCTACGATCAGCTCAGGGCTTCAGTGGCTCTGACAGCTTCTTGGCAGGTTTTTCCGCGTATGCCACTTGTCTGAAATCGTCCGTCACAGTTCCACCCCTGCACCAACAGCCTGCACAGCAACTTGGGGCGCCCCTTGTCGTGGTTGCGCACAGTTTTTGTCAGGCCCGTAGCGACTGTCACGAAGACGAGCATTCCATTCCGTGTGCGACATTGGCCTAGCCTCCTGGCGACGATCTCAGAGCTATCGACTAGACCTCTCCGTGGCCATCCCGTGGTCGGAGGCTGGTGTTGGCTTGCACGTGAGCACGTCTTCATGTGAACCATCACGTTACAGCGAACGTAATATCTTCTCGAATCGGTGGCAGAACGCTTGAAGTTTTGGAGAAAAGAAGAAAAGAAAACAGTACGGGGGTGTGATGAGATGTCGCGTGTCTGTGATCCCTCTCCGAAACTCTCTCTTTTCCCCTTCGGGAGTGCTTTACGAGATAAAGAGCCAGGCAAACCAATGGCACCTCCGACGTTCTTTTGCCGAGCGCGCGGAGGTGTGTAGATCAGCCCCATGTCGGATAAGTACCTCTGTACAAGCTCATTACTTCAACTACCAGGTGCCACAACTGGGGCTAGTGTTTCCTGAGGCTTGCCTGGCATGCAGCATATCGACCTGAACAAGGGGATCGACATCTTCGAGACCTACGTCGAGATCCGACCCAAGGCCCAGGTTTGGAACGGGCATTCTGAAAATCGTCAGCAGTCTGGTTGTATCAATCGGAGGTGCTAACGCGTGACTTGACAGGTCGACGGTCGGCAACGGCTTGTGGGTTTGCCGCCCAAGTCGGACAGACTAAAAGACTAGGTGCCCTTGGTGGCCTCTTAGGCGGATCAACGCTGCCTGTGTTAAGGCTTGCCGAGATAAGCGTGGTTTTGGTAGGTCAAGGGCAGGCAGGGTAATCCATGATTATTGAACAGAAAACGCCTCACTCATCTCTTGGCCAGGACTCACGCTAGAAAGCACTGAATTGCTCGAGGGTGCTGAAACCAGGTCCTGGGTTGTAAAGGAAGACTTGCGTGTCATGATTGACGACACGGCAACGGACGGACGCTGACCCTCGTTGTTGCTGCTGAACGTTGATCACTTGTCACTGGGGCTTGATCTAGTGATTGGTGATTGGGGGGCTGGCGCGGTTCCCCCACACACCCTTTTTCTTCAGGACGGCGGAGGCCTGCTGTTCCAAAGAACCCCTGAACCTTGCTCACCAGCCCACGCCAGTCATCGGGCATGGGGGCAAACATGCTGGCTGATGGCCCGTGTGCCCAACGAGGCGGCCATGGGGTTCGTCGAGACGCTCAACGCGTGTATAGGGATGTGGACTGACAGGCTGCATCGGCGCGTGGGCAGTGCGATGAGTGAAGACAGCTCAAGGACGAGAACTCGAGAAACCCCACGCTAACGCAATGACTAGACGATATAAAGAGATCAGCTCGAAGCAAGAGAGCTCTAGGATCATGGAGTCTAAGCAGATCCGATTTCGCATCGTACGGAGAGAGAAGCAAGACATAGATGGAGTCTTGCAAGCATGCAGTCTCACAGTCCGGTCAGTGCTTTTCGCTTTCGCCTACGCCGTATTTGGCACCGATGTCTGGTCTGTGCAGAGGGCTGATATCAGGATCTGGATCTGGACTGGATGGGGCTGGTCATAGAATTATCCAATATCAACCCGTCACTCTCTACCGTCGCGTGAGTGTGAAGGCCAGATGCCACTGCACCTCTTCTGCTCAAGTTCAGACATTGTCGGGTGGGCCAGAAGATAGCAGAATTGTCAGGTCCCCAAATGTTTGGGAGCCGGAGGTGTCCAGATCATCCCGCGACGGACAAATTAGGGAATACATCATCGTCCCGTCGGGCAATCGGCGACTATCGAAAGGAAGTAGCCGGCAGGCGCTCACCATCGGGCAGCACAAACAAGTGGCGGGGTCCGTTCTCGGGGTGGGAGCATTCAATGGTGGTGTGTGGGCTGGCGACGGCGTGGTGCGGGAGCCGGGGACATCCCATCTCTGGACGTTGGATCCTTGAATGTCTTGCGATGCGTTTCCCAACCGGTCCACTGTATGCGCTGTTGGTTGGATTTTGCGGTCGAAATTGGTCGAAGAAACCGATTGATGGTGACGGTGACGTCCCCCCTTTTCGTCAGGATGCGAGGCTGGTACGCCCAGCACTGGTCGCAGCTGCCTTTTCGGTAGTCCTGAGATGACCTGATGAGGTGCTTGCTAGAAAGGGGGGGAGGAGCAGGCACGGCGAGTCGGTGCTGCCGCCGCATCGCCTTGCATGGGCAGGAGAGGCAAGTACATCCCAGCCCAGATGCCCTGGACAGCCAAGAAAAAAGCCAGGGGCCCTGCTAAACAGGTAGGCCAACACGGGAGCGAATGCCCTGCCCACCCACACTGTTGCCTCTCACTCGCGTACAGCACTTGCGCTTGCACCAGACGGGACCCCACCCACCCGCCTCTGCCTCTGCCTCTGCCTGCCCACGCCCACGCTCGCTGGCTCACTGGGGCGGATCAGGACAGTAGTGGGCAGCGAGCACTGAGGAGTGAGGAGTGAGGGCTCAATAAAAAGACCCCCACTCTCCCACGACTCAAGAGAGCTCTTACGCCCGCTTCCCCAGAGCAAACATCGCCAGTTTCCCCAGAGTCCCATCCTTCTCTTGTAAATCTTGACAAACTCGACCTCGATTCGACCCCAAGCTCTGGAAACGGCACACAGCTAAGCAATACGGCCCTCGAGGACCCCAGATCTGCCCCGTCGCATCGGCAATTTTCCCGCCTTGCCTTTGCATCCCTTGCTGGCGGGATTGAGGTGCTTCCTACAGGTACATTCAACGTCTGTTTCCTTTGGTTCCATCTCCAGTCACCCACGTTCCCGCTTCCGAGTCTGGGTTGGCTTTTTCCTCCACCACCACCACCATCACCACAACCAATGTTGCCACCATCCTGCATCACATTACCTGATCGTAAGGCCATGTTGATACAGCTTTCGCAATCAACAATTCCACCGACACATGTTCCCTGGAATATTCGGGAACCGTTGTGCAACAGAACCTTCCTTCCCCACTTCAGCCTACAGCAAACCAGCTTCACTGGGACAACCTCCCCAGCCGCCCACAGCACCCTGCTTCCAAGTCGGCAAGGGGAAACTCGACGTGGAGCTGAACCTGAAGGTGAATCTTCGCCTGGACCATTGGCGCATGCACAGTGTGCAGGAAGATGTCGGCCCGCCGACTTTAACGGTCGAGTGCAGCCCAACAAAGGCCTTGTCCCGTCCCTCAAGCACCCCCTTGTCGAACGGCCCCATCCTCGCTCTACCATGTACATCTTACAGATGCAACTTTCATCCCATCGCTTCCGTGCACATCCGTTGCAACCTCAGCTGTTGAAGCACGGCCCATTCTCCGCATAGAACCCCCAAGCTTTGCCGGCAAGCCGCCTGTGTCTGACGCCCACTTCCCCTCGCGCTCCTCCTCTTCACCCAGCCTCTCCTCCGCACACTGCGCTTCACCATGCACCTCTCTTCCGTCCACCTTGTCGCAGTTGATAGCGACTCATAGATCTCACTGGTTTCCATGCCGGTTTGCTGACCCTGAGTGCAGCGCACAAACAGTGCCTCGGCTCATTCAGCGCACACATCAACCCACCAGACGGCAACTACTTGCGAACCCGATCCGTAGCCATCAGGCGAAAGGCACGCCTCTGACGGAAATGTTATGAGGACCGTCTTCACCTGATAGAGCTTTGGAGAAGCTACAGGCGTGCCGGAAGCTTGATCCGACGCCAACCTTCATTTACCGCGCGCCCTCCGACATAAGGTCTCACCACCCTGCTGTACAACGGACTATTGCCATTCAACGGCAGCGCCACGTTTCCCACGACCCGTGTCGCGCAAGAACCGGCAAACGTCGCTGCATTCGCCTTTGTGTGACACGACCACGCCTACCGTTAAGGCACCTTTGCTCACCACTCGACCCGTCCATTATCATGACCACGATACTCCCTGCGCACCATCCAGATATCAAGGCTCCCATGCCAGTTTCTCCAGCCAGCTCGACGGCCATGGCGCCCGGCCACGAAAGGAGAGCCAGCCCTCCACGTCCCATCAAGGAAGAGGAGCAGGAGCGCGGCAGACGACGTCAGCGCTCCGAGGAACCAGACGCACATGAACACGATGACGGCGATGAGGGCAAAGCAGGGTCGTCCAATTCGGACGGCGGACCCGCCCGCAAGAGGAGGAGGAGCCGCAAGGGTCTGGACAAGAAGTTCGAATGCCCGCAAGAGGGCTGCGGCAAGAGCTACTCTAGAGCCGAGCATCTGTGGGTGCAATATGATGAATGACGATGACGACAGAAGCTAACTTTGTACGACAGCTACCGTCATCAGTTGAATCATGCGCCAAAGCAGATTTATTCTTGCGACTTCCCGGAATGCAACCGAACATTTGTTCGACTTGACCTGTGTAACCGGCACAGGGATCGCCATACCGCAAAGGGATCCGCCCTCAACCGCAAGGACTCGATGATGAGCCATGTCTCCCCCATCACTGACCGTCCTCCTTTTACAGCCCCGGGATCAGCGTCGCCCGAAGTGAACCGGCCCGGCTCCGCGTACGCCAATGTCCGGCCAAACCACATGCACTACCCCAAAGATACTTCGGGTAGCCCTTTCATGCAGGCTGCACACACGCCGCCGCCTTATGGCATGGGGGGTCAGTCAAACGGCATGGACAGCTACATGCACCATGACGGCGGATACGGTGGTCCTCAAAATCATCGCAACTCACACTCATCCTCTAGTGGACATCCGCGACCCAACGTCCAGACAAGTGGGCCATACATGTCCCCCGTCTCGAACCAACACGGCTACCACAACCAGCCTCAGAGCACCCCGCAGTCAGCGACGTACGTTAACCAGCAGAATTTTCAACCCTTCAACTTGCCGCCTTCGGACTTCTCGAACGGGCCGAACAATCTCACTCGAGAAAGCAGCCAGCAGTATGCTCCAGCCACCTCGGGCGAGTACGTAGACCACGCCTCGCAACAGTCCGGCGAGATGATGTTGCTGGATCAAATGTCAATGCCTGGTACCATGCCTGTTTTCGGTACCGACAGCGTGCTGAGCAAGTCACCTTTTGTGACGATACCTGAAGACTTTGTCGCATATCTCTTCAACACACAGCAAGGTGATGCGTCGCCGATCCCCGGTCAGATGGTGGCGCCAGGATACGCCAGCAAGTAAGTGATTTGGCGCACTTTCAACCCGTATGGTTCCTAATACGTCGCAGCTACGGAGACTACCAGAACCAATATAGCGTGCCTTATGTGGGCACGGATAGTAATTCTCTGGGGTACTTCCCGAACGGTTCCAACCAGGTCATGGCCGTCACCAACCTTCTCGACACGAACCTACCTGAGGCTACCATCTCGGAGGAGAAGAGCCAGGAGATTTTCGATATCATACACACCAGGTTCCATGAGAATGACCAGGCACCAGCACTTCGACAACGGGCGAGCATCCTCGAGGGTGACCGCACGGACAACAATCACATGTTGAGCAAGAGGATGATGCAGGCGTACATCGGATCTTATTGGGTACACTTTAATGATCAGGTCCCGATACTGCACAAACCAACATTCTCGCCCGACAGGACGCCAAACCCACTACTGCTTGCCATGATCACAATCGGCGCTGCGTGTCTAGATAAGACGCATGGGCAGCAGGTCACCAAAGCGGGTGCCCAACTGTCCAACTTTTTAGCATGGCATCTTCGGTGGGAGATTTTCATGGACGTCAACTTTAGGCCACCGGCCAAGCTGTGGGTGTTTCAGACGCTGCTACTGCTCGAGCTGTACGAAAAGATGTACTCGACGAGAGAGCTGCATGAGCGAGCGCACATCCATCATGCCACGACCATCACCCTCATGCGACGCGGTAGATCGCTCATTGGCAAGTCCACGCTTGACTCGCCGCCGAATCCGCGTGACGATAAGACAAACGGTTCGCGACAATCGTCGACATCCGGCATGGCGCACACTGCAGATGATTGGTGGAACCACTGGATCACCAACGAAGCGACGCGTCGCTGTGCTTTTACAGCCTTTGTCATTGACTCGACGCATGCCACCATGTTTGGTCACTCGACGGTCATGGTGACGCACGAGATGCGACTTCCTCTACCGTGCGACGAGTCTTTGTGGAGTGCTACCAGCGGTCCGGAGGTTGGTAGGATCGAGTCGAACCTTCTGTCCAATGGCATCAAGCCCGTGCCATTCTTGGAAGGTCTCAAGCGGACCTTGAGCCACCAAGAAGTTCAGACGAACGCGTTTGGACGAACAATTCTGATGGCGGGTCTACTCAGTGTCAGCTGGCACATGAATCAAAGGGACCTCCAGGTCAACGTCCTCGGGGGAGGCGTCTCGCAGGCGCTGGGTGGCCGTGACAAGTGGAGGGGGACGCTGACGCGAGCTTTTGATGCCTGGAAGAAGGACTTTGACAAGTCGCTGCACAGAACCGAAGGCACGGCTGACCCGTACCGATTCGACTCGGCCAAAAAGAACGAGTCGCACGTGGTGTTCGAGAGCCGAATTGTCCTGCATCATCTCGCACACATGGCCATGCATGTGGACATTGTTGACTGCCAAATCTTCGCCCGGGCGAAGCGGCTGTTGGGTCGGGCGATAGGTCCGCAAGACATCAACAGCGCGAGCAGACGGATGAAGGACCAGTGGGCGCCAACGGCCAAGGCAAGGGATGCGACATGGTACGCTCTCCGATTCTTGTGCTCGGTTCTGATGCCGGAGGAGGCCGGATCGGGTTCACCGCAATCGAGCGGGTTCAGCCCGGAACTGCCCTACCTTGCACGAGACGACGTGCTGCTGAATCGGCCGTGGGTGTTGTACTTTGCGGCGCTGGTTGTTTGGTGCTACGGGTTTGCGCTCGAGGGTCCCTGCCCGAAAGCGCCGGCGCCGACAACACAGCGAGAGAAGCTACGGCACATGCGCGAGTACCTGGTCAAGTTTGGCAGCGTAGAGTCTCCAGAGGAGCTCAAGCTGATGCAGGGGATGAATGCCAACACAGCACTGCTGATGGTGCTCAAGGACTCGTTCGAGACGACGAGATGGGAGCTGCTGCACGAGGGCGCGACGCTGCTCAACAACTGTATCCAGCTTAATGCAGGAGGGACTGTTTGAGGGGGGTGATGTATCATGTGTGGGCTACTACTACAATTGGAATAGGGGGTTGGTTGACTGTCTTTCTTTTGACTTTTCATTTGGTGCGGGCGTGTTCTTGTTCACAATACCCTTATATACCCCTCTCGTACGAATACCACGATCGTGATGAATAAACCCGACTGCACTGGGGTGAGTTTTGGGGTGATGAGACATGTGCTTACTTACACAGGTGGTAGTGGGTGGGTGGTGCATCACTGACGCTACGAGGGAGGCGTCGGATATGGTGGGTGCATTCATTTCATGGCCCTCGCCCGGACGTGCCTTGACTCCATAGGGTGGCCGGCGTGAAGGCGGGGTTGCCGGCCCCGCTTGAACCGACGTGGGAAATGGCCGTGGGAATGAATGAATGGAGGGGCATCGAATCGCTCCTGCCTGGCGTGCGTGTTGTATGCAAAACATGGATGACATAATCGGTTCGCGATTGTTCATCGACGACCCAGGACCTGAACCACATCACATTTTACAAAGTTCATCCTAATCCACACGTCACTGATCAGACGACTGGAGACGTATCTCGCCTTGTCATTCTCTGTAGCAACCAACCCGCAACCCAGAATGACCGCATCGGTCGGTTCAAGCGGCGCAACGCCCTCCAAAGCCAACCCGGAGAATGAACTGCAGCTCACGCTCCTCCCAGCTGAGATGCTTCACGGCATATTTCAGTGGCTCACGCCGCAAGACCTCAGCCCTCTCTCGCGGACATGCCGCTTCCTCCACGACTATGTATCCAAAAACCAAAACCTCTGCAAAGACATATACCTCAACTTCTTCGTCTGTCCCTTCCCTCAACCCCCCCCACCCATTTCAGTCTACTCAGAAGAAGCTAATGCCCTCTACAGGACACCCCCCAAAACCAGCAAGGTCTCGACTGGGAATCGCTCCTACACGACATCGTTCGCCTGCACCGCACTTGCACCCGCCCAGCTAGCGTCCCCAACGACGCGGCGCTGCCCTTCGTACACGACGCCCTCGTCCAGCTGCTGCGCCACGCATCACCAGCTGGAGGGCCCGCGGCCTCCATCGCACCAACGCACGCCGCATCTCGCAACGCGGCACTCGCGGCGAAGCTGTTCCGAGATGAGCCGGCCCGCACGGCGTACCTGACGCGCTCGTCCCTCTTCCAGCGCGCGCGACATCAGCCTCCACCCGCCGATAGGGCTCTGGCGTCGGCGAGCGCGAGGCTGCACTGTCTTTACGGCAGGGCGATCCTCAACGCTGGAAGGACACGGAACGGGAGAGTGCATCCGTACGCCTGTGCCAAGGTATATGATCTGCGGCAGCACACGGCGGGCACGTTCTGGGGCCCATTCATGGAGGATGGAAGCGGCAGGGTTGACTGGGAGAGGGTCGAGGCCGTGATGGTCGTGTTGGGGGGGAACATGCGGCAGGCGAGGGCCGGGGGTAGTGTCTGGGGAGGATGGGATATGCCTTTTGCGGGCAGCTGGCCGGGGAGCTGGCTGGGGAGTTCGATGAGAATTCTGAACGGCGCGGGGCTGGAGGATCCGTATGGCGTTGGGGGGACGTGGCTGCGCGTCGTCTGCTTCATCGATTATAACGACTTCTTCGCGTATAACTTCCCCGCGGAGGCGGAGACGCTGGCACCGGGGGAGCCGAGGGCACCGCTCGAGGTGGAGGAGGCGACGAGGCTGATCATCGTAAAGTTACGTGTCGTGGGCATCGAGGCACCGGGGGTGGCGGACGGGCAGGCTCTACCGGTTGTACGGTTCGAGGGAACATCGCGGGCGCTGGACGACTCGTGGGACGATAATGCCGACTCAGATATTCGGGGTGTGTTGCCTTTTTTTCCTTCCTCCTTTCCTTTCTTTTATCTTCATTTGTTTTCGTTTCTTCCTCCTCTCTCCCCTGGCGTGCTTCTCCGGCTAATACTGACCAGTCACAGGCACGGTCCGGCTCACGAGCGAGGGCGAGGTCCGCTGGACAACGTTCAGCATCTTCAACGGCCAGGAGCGGTGGCGCAGTGAGAGCGTGCAGGTCGGCGGCGTGCGGGCGGCTGGCGGCGTGGTGGGCCATTGGTTCGACGCCAACTACGACGAGCACGGGCCGGTGGGTCCGACGGCGTTCTGGAAGATGGCCGATCCGCGGAAGGGTGCCGACGGGGAGGAGGAGACGGGGATACAGGTCGAGGACTTTATCGGGCTCGTGGACGGGTTTCTGGGCGACAGCGACTCGGACTGGGACGAGGACTACGTGGTCGGGGAGTGGGGGGAGGACGATGTCGAGGAGGAGATTGACGAGGCGGACGAGGGGGAGGCATTGGCGGAGGATTTGGCCATGTTGGGGGAAGATGTTGAGATAATCGACCTGACAGAGGCACATTATGGGATGGATGGGCCTGGAGGGGGTCATCAGGGGATGGGCCCGGGGTCAGAAGAGCAAGGACAGAACGGGCATACATGATGAGTTTGCTTAGATTTATAGCGTAACTAATACGAATAGTTATATACACATACAGATGTATATCTAATCGAAAATATGACAAAAGCATCCTACATCTTGGCGGCTGGAGGATCTGTGTTGAACTTCTGATGCTCGCAAACCACCAAGATGATCCCATCGCTCTTCCTCCGAATCGTTCCCCTTAAAGCACAGAGGACCCTGCCCGCGGCGACGACCTCGCACTCGATGAGAACCTCGGTCCCGACGGGCACGGGGCGCAGGTAGGTGACGTTGAGGGTGCGGGTGACGCCGAGGTGCTGCCAGGCACCGGGGCGGGCGACGAGGGCGAGGGACAGGGAGGTGGTGTAGTCGAAGAGGGAGGCGGCGGCGCCGCCGTGGAGGTTATTTAGGCCGTTGGCGTGGGATTGAGGCACGGTGAAGGCGAAGGTCGCTGTTGGGTGGGCAGTGCCAGGGGAGGTGGCGGGGAGGGCGGTGGAGTGGAGGGTTAGGTGGGCGTGGGAGGAGCTCATCCAGTCCTGGGGTCGTCAGCAACTCAGCATGGTGTGCATGGTTTGTGGGCAGAGGACTCTTAAGAAAGCTGTGCGAAGTGAAAGATGGGATGAGAGACGAGTCAGGGCGGTTGAAAGGTGAAGTTTGAGTTGATGCCGATGAATGAAAGCTGGTGATGATTCTTGGAGTTGAGAGATGAACATACTGGCTCCTCCTTGGACTCCTGATGGCCAGCTAAGAGGCTCATCCACTCAAGGAGGCGCTCCTCTGGCTTGAGTTCCTGGTCGTCACTCATTTTATGTTTTGCGACAAGTTCTTCTGCTGCTGCTTATGGACCTTGTCCTCGTGGTACCCTTGATTGTTTTGTTGTTAGTACGCACATGATGAACACGAATGAATAGATAGGTGACTGTTACAGGCTGCGGTTGAGCAAACCGAGCAGGAAAAAGACCAAAATGCATAATAAGATCGGTTGGGATATACTTACAGTGACTGGTGTATATGAAGTGATCAGGTCAAATTCGACAAATGTCAAAACTGTGATACTCCTCAGGTATCTTGGTGAGAATGCGCAAGAGAGTCAAGGTCGTGGCGGCTGATGTGAGACCCGAAACCCGACACCCGAGGCCGCGGCTCATCAATAAGAAGGCCCAAGCTGGGCGTGGGGAGAGACGCGCGACCCCGCCAAAGGTCGCTGAGGACCCCTGAAGCCCCCACTCAGAGACCACCAGCCCCCTGTAAGCAGGTACCTGGCTGTAGCTCGACGCTGGCTTGGTGCTGCAGAGCCCCAGATGCGGTGCAGAGCATGTGCACTGGGACGGATTTGCCTCGGCAATTGTGGGACCCACTCCTCTTCCCCAAATATGCACACGGAGGAAACACCAAGCAAGAGCATCACCATCGTGACCAGCATCACCATCATTACCATCACCACCATCAACACCGTCACATTGCGACAGCTTATCCCAACAGCTGCACCCGAATCGATGAATCCATCATTGACAACTTGCCGATAATCCGACCTTCACCCTCACCCCCACCACCACCATCCCCATGGAGTTCATGACGGCTCTCCGGTCCTTCGACGACCAGAAACCGTCGCTCTTCGAGCTCCTCTCCGAACAACAGCTCAACGCCCTCCTACCGCCGACTCTACGCTACCTCCTTACCATAGCCACTCAGCGCTACCCTAGATATCTCCTGCGCGCCCTCAACTCCTTCGATGAGCTTTACGCCCTGCTGATGCTCCTCGTCGAGCGTCACTACCTGCGCACCCGCGGCGGCTCCTTCACCGAGCACTTCTATGGCCTCAAGCGCGAGAGGGCCCTCCACGCCGAAATACCCCGCGCCAATACCGCCGCTCCCGCCATCGTCCGAGATGCCCTGAAGCTGCGCACCTCCGATGTTTGGAAGAACCTGACCGTCATGGTCGCCTTGCCCTACCTTAAGCGGAAACTCGACGATGACTTTGAGGTCAACGCCCCGCGCGCCCTCCTCGGCGCCGCCTACACACGCATGCCCGAGAACCCGACGCTGAAGCAGCGCTTCGTCCACTACTACCGCTTGTTCTTGCGAACCCTCTACCCTTCCGTGAATGCCGGCTACCAGTTCGCCGTGCTCGCCTTCCACCTCGCCTACCTCTTTGACAACTCCAAATCCCACCACCCCTTCCTATGGATCATCGGTACCCGCGTCCGCCGAATGAATGCCGACGACTATCGCGCCATTGATGCCCTGACCTCGAAAGCCGCCGCAAAGGGCGGCCCGCCTGGCATCCGCTCCTTCTTCTCTCCCCGCGAAGCCGGACCCCGCCTGCTCTCCAGCCTCTCCTTCCTGCTGCCCGCCAGCATATTCGCCCTTAAATTCCTCGAGTGGTGGCACGCCTCCGACTTTGGCAAGCAGTTGTCGCGCAAGGCCGGCGACGCCCTCGACCTTCCACCACCCGTCGTCTCGGGAATGCCGACGACAAGCGCGAAGCCCGACAGCAAGCCCGCCGCCGAGAAGGCCGAAGCCGCCGAGAAGAAGGACGACACGCCTCTCGCCGAGACAGCACCCATCGCTACGCCCTCCCTGCTGCCCATCTACACCGTCCCAGCCCCGACAGATACGACCCTGTGTCCAGTGTGCGCCAGCGACATTGTCACTCCCACGGCCTGTCAGACGGGCATCGTCTACTGCTACTCATGCATCCATCGCTGGCTCGAGGGCGCGCATCCCAAACAAGAGGCCTTTATGGAAGACAAGCAGGACAAGTGGGAGAGCGGCACCGGACGTTGCGCCGTCACCGGTCGCCGCGTGCTGGGAGGGACGGAAGGGCTAAGGCGGATCATCGTGTAGGTGCGCGCTCTGTACGGCGTGCAACGGAGTCGATGGTTGGGATCGCATGCCTGACGGCCGGCGAATGGCGTTGAGCGGTTTGAGTGTCTCACTTTGAATGCCCCTTGTTTGGAGAATCTTTATCGATGGTCTGCGGTGACCCACGGTGGCCCGTGGTGGCGGGAATAGCCTCTGGAATTCCACTCCTCTCCCTGGCATGCGCCTCGCCCCCCTTTCACGCGTCAGGGCTCACGACCCCCCCCCCTCTCCCCCCGCAGGCCGATTGTGAGCATTGTTCGACTGGATGACCTGTCTACGCGCTCTCGCCTACCACGCGACGTGAGCACCAAGCTGGCGGCCTCGGCACCAGGCTGGCGACATGCCGGTACCTCACCCAACCGCTCGACTCGCCTCCTCAGCCCATTCCCGCGCCCAACGTCTGCATTCCACTTCGTGGTCCAGAATAGAACTCGATGAGTTTTTGGTCCACGTCGTCTGCTATATCATGGGGCTCTTCATCTCCTTTTCCATTGCTTCTCTTCTGTATCATAACAATCATCACCTCAACAACCATCACCATGGCCTACAGTCTATCACACTCATACTTCGGAGACGCCTTCGTCTCAGACTTTAACTGGTTCAACGGGAACGATCCCTCCAACGGCTTCGTCCGGTAAGTCTAGCTGCCTAGCTCACGATCGAACCCCACTGATCATTTCCCAGATACCAGAGCGAACCCGATGCCCTGGATCAGGGCCTTTACTCTATCAACCCCATTTCACAGGCCGTCATCCTCGGTGTCGACCACACCAACACATTCGCCGTTGATGAGGGCCGTCCGAGCGTTCGTCTTGAGAGTAAGCAGGCCTACAACCATGGCCTCTTCATTGGCGACTTTGCCCACATGCCCCCTTCGGTCTGCGGTCTGTGGCCGGCATTTTGGATGTACGGGCCCGACTGGCCCAACAGCGGCGAGATCGACATCATCGAGGGTGCCAACCAAGCCACAAGGAACCTCATCTCGGGTCACACTTCAGATGGGTGCACGTTGCCCAAGCCCGTGGGCCAGATCCTAGGCCAGCCCACAACGACCGATTGTCTCTCGCCCGGCACCAACAACAATGCGGGGTGCGGCTATGTGCCGAACCCACTGGACCAGGCCACCTACGGCGACACCTTCAATGCCGTTGGGGGAGGTGTCTACGCCATGGATTGGACGAGCGAGGGCATCAAGATCTGGCACTGGTCGAGGCAAAATATCCCCGCCGACATCATCAGCAAGACACCCGATCCCGAGACCTGGGGTCTGCCGACGGCGCTCTTTGGCACCGACAGCTGCGACACGGACACTTACTTCAAGGACATGAACATTGTCATCCAGACCAACTTCTGCGGAGACTACGCCGGCGCCACATGGAAGGACGGCCAGTGCGGCACTCTCGCACCGACCTGCGTCGATTACGTGTCGAGCAACCCGCAAGCCTATGCCAACGCCTACTGGGAGGTCAACTATATCGACGTCTTTGAGCGCAGCGTCGTCGCTCCCGCACCTTCCGAGGAGCCCACGACCACGACCACCATGGCTACGACCTCGACCATCTTTGTCACAGTCTTCCCCAGTGGCAGCAACGGCACGGCCATCACCTCGGCTGTTGTCACAACCCTTGCTGTGCCCACTTCCATCCCTTCAGGCATCTTCCCCCCTGGTGCCCTGCCCTCAGGTTCCGTTCCGTCTGAGGCTCCCGTTGCTGGTCCTCCTAGCCCTTCGACCGACCCCATCGTCCCTGCGCGCGACCCGGCCTCCATTGGTCCCTTTGCGTTCCTCGGCTGCTTCGGCTCGAGCAGCAACTTTCCCACTTTCCAGCTGAAGCAGACGTCTGCCGACATGACACCCGCGACCTGCGTCGCCCTCTGCGCTGATAACCGCTATGCTGCTATCCATGACGACTCTTGCCTGTGCGCCGAGTCCCTGGATGGCGAAACCCGCGCCCTCGCCGACCGCGAGCAGTGCGACATTCCCTGCCCCGGCGATGCCAATTCGATCTGCGGCGGCATCAGCCCGGCTGCCGACGCCAAGCGCGACCTCCCCGCCGGCTTCCTCGTCAGTCTGTACGGCACCGTCGGCGGTGTTGAGGAGATCCCCGCGCCTGCACCAGCATTGGGCGAGGGCGGCGTCCGTCACAACGTGGGTCCCAGTCCCATCGATGCGACGATCACGACCATCACCTACGTGACTGTCTGCCCCACGAACCCTGCGCAGCTCATCACAACCGAGCTACGCGCCCCGCTCTGCGGCTGCGCCGACGATGAACCCACCTTCACGACCTTCGTCGAGATCTGCGACGGCTGCGGCGCAGACGGCCAGAACGAGGTGACGCTCACCGTCCCCATCACTCGCACGCACGTCGTCGCTGTCACTGTGCCTGGCGGACCCACGGAGACTCCCGTCATCGGCACTCCGCCCATCCAGCCCGTGAGCTCGGCTTTCCCTACTGGCCAGGCTCCCCCCGGTCTGTGGTGGCCTCCTCTGCCCGAGGACACGCCTACCGGGTTTGTGCAGGTTGACGAGGCGCCTAGCCTGAGTCTTGGTGTTGCTATCGGGGTGCCCATTGCGGTAGCCTTGTTCCGACTTGTTATGTAAATGGAGAAGAGTGAGCGAAAGATCTGTACCAAGACAGGATAGATGAGGAGACATCATGAGATGAAAAGGGAGAAGAGCGACACAAGCATACCAGCGGTTTGATTTTGGTGGAGGATTAATTTTGGCGGCGTTGGGGTTTTCTTTTGTCGGACTGTTTACGACATGATATCATGATGCATCGCAAGCATTGCATTGGTTGCCAGGTACCTATAGATGGAATAATTCATTGGTTGCCAGGTACCTATAGATGGAATAATTCACACTCACTTCACATTCAATGATCTGCCGTTTCCTTGAGTGTGTGTGCTATACACTATCAAGACAACCCCATCTCAGTATCACATGGCAGCACCTACAACACCACGACTTGAGGCGGGTTCCCCAGCTTCCCACTATTCCCCTTCATCAACCCGGCATTCACAAGCCACGTGCCCCCCGTGTTCCCACCGGGCCCAAGCATCAAAACCTTGAACACAACAGCATGCAGTCCAAACACGACAACCTTTACAGCATCAAGCCAGGCCCCGCTCGGCAGCAGATCCCGAACGGGGCCCCCCTTTCTTGCAACAAGCGCCTCGTACGCCTCCTGCGCGCGATCATAATGCACCGCCTCCCTCCCATGGCCGAAATGCACGTGCCCGAAGACGTGCAGCCTAGGCCTCACGCGCCAAAGCTCCGCCAGCAGCGCAGGACATCCGAGGAGAAGGTCGCGGTGGGCGAACGGCGGGGTATGCGTGATCAGCACGTCCGTGTCGGCGGGCACGGCGCCCTTCCACGGCGGGGACGACGAGTCGTACTGGAAGGCAAAGTCGGAGGGGCCGCAGCGGGGGATATCCGGTGCGCCGTAGAGGCGGAGCCTGCGGCCGCCCCTCTCTGGGAAGGTCAGGGTTAGGGATTCGTGCTGGAGGTAGTGGATGCCTTTCAGGTCGAGGGTTGCGCGGAAGGTGCGGTCGGCGAGGGAGCGGGCGGATGGGTCGAAGTAGGCGTCGTGGTTACCTGCCACGAGGACCTTGTGGGTGTGCGGTTGGGCGGCGAGGAAGTCGATTTGGGCCTGAAGGGCGGCGGCGGTTCCCGGGGTGGAGAGGTCGCCGGCGTGGATGAGGAGGTCGCCTTTGGGGATGGGGTCTGCGGGGAGGAGGTCATGGGTGTCGGAGAGACAGACGATGCGGAGGGTATTTTGGGTTGTCGGGGTGAAGGGGCGGCCGCGGAGGGTGAGGAGGAGGGCGTAGAATATGGAGATGAGGGTTTGAAGGGGGGAGGAGAGGAAGGCGTCGAGGGGGGTTTGGGGGTCGAATCTGCTGCGCCGGCGGAGGCCTAGGGCTTGGAGGACCATGGTGAGCCGAGGCGAGATGATGCCCAGCTGTAATGATTCAGTAGAAGCGGGGAGAGGTTGGGATTGGAACGCTGATGAGTGTCGTGAGAATGAGGGGTGTTGAGGATAAGCAGACTCGTGGTGTTGAAGACCAAAGGCAGACAGACATGTGAAGTGACGAAAGAGGGCCCAAGCTCCTGGCCTTGTTTCGGCCAGCCACGCTTAGCTAAGATAACGGACCCCGCCCCGTGGGGCTTCTTGTGGCACAGCAGCAGCAGAGCTCAGCGGAACAGGGATGAGCTTGAGCTTGAGCTACCCCACTTTCCATCATATCATGGCCCCACCCAACTCAGCGATCAGCGGCAGGGGCATCCAGCTGAGCTTGTTTCCCGAAATGACGTTGACACGCAGCCAGAATCGCCCACAGCTTCCGCTGCCAGCCAAATACTTCATCCACCCTGCCTTACTCTACCTACCCTACCAACCTGACCTCACGCAACCTTGGCCAAGATAGTCAGCGCCATCCAGCTCATCGTCATTGTTTGCATGAGCTGCCAAGCTTCTGGTGCTCTACTGCTGTGAAACATTGACGGCTTCGTGCTCCCCGAGCTGGCATTCAAAACTTCATCCTCCCCTCACTTCTTCCCTCTGTCTCCCTCTCGCCCTTGTCTTCTTCTCTCCTCCACCACAGACAAGATGGCCTCCCTCAAGAACCTCTACAGCAGTCGGAGTCTCCAGTCCGGCTACGAGTCCAACTACAATGTCGACTATGTCATCCACTACCAGATCCCCCCAACCGACCGCCCCGAGGCCGAGGCAGCCTACGTCCGTCTCATCGAGGCCCTCGTCAATGTCGGCCTAGCCACTGAAGTCCGCCCCGGCGATGCTGGTTCCCTTCTAATCTTCGTCAAGATTGCTTCCGGTAAGGTCATGAGCGATCAGATCTACCGCTCCCGCCTCAGCGACTGGCTTCATGGTGCCCGCACCGTCGGGCCCGACCAGGAGCTCTCCGCCACACTCAAGGAGGAGCCCGTCACTGAGGCCGAGCGCCTGCGTCTTGTCTTCCTCCTCATGACAAAGCCTCGCAACGAAGGCGGCGCCGGTATCACTCCTGGAACAGGCTCCTGGAAGCACGTCGCCAGCATGTTTCCCCTGCACAACCACGGGTTCAACCGGAAGCTCATTCAGAAGATGAGCACAAAGTACATGATCGACGACGAGGACCTCGACGGCATCCGCAACACCTTTGGCGAGAATGTCGCCTTTTACTTCGCCTTCACTCAATCTTACTTTACCTTCCTCGTCTTCCCTGCTGCCGCCGGCTTCTCCGCCTGGATGCTGCTCGGCCAGTTTTCTTGGTTTTACGCCCTCGCGAGCTGCCTGTGGTCCGTTGTCTTCTTCGAGTTCTGGAAGAAGAAGGAGATTGATCTTGCCGTCCAGTGGGGCGTTCGCGGTGTCTCCAACATCCAGACCCCCCGTCCGCAGTTCGAGTTTGAGCACGAGGCCGAGGATCCTGTGACAGGCGAGCCTGTCAAGGTCTACTCGCCCTTCAAGCGGCTACAGACGCAGCTGCTGCAGATTCCCTTTGCCGTGGCCTGCATCATGGTCCTGGGAACTCTGATCGTGACCTGCAACTCACTCGAGATCTTCATCAACGAAGTCTACAGCGGGCCGTTCAAGCAGTACCTAGTGCGTCCCTCCCTTGCCGCCTCTGGGCCGTATTTCCCCTTGTCAAAAGGCTAATATATTAGGCCTTCCTCCCTACCATGATTCTCGTCGTCATGACGCCTACCTTCAGCACCGTCCTGCTAAAGTTCGCCGAGCGCCTCACTCAGATGGAAAACTACGAGACGATCGACGCCCATCATGCTGCCCTCGTGCAGAAGCAGTTTGTCCTCAACTTCCTCACCTCTTACATGGCCCTATTCTTCACGGCCTTCATCTACATCCCCTTTGGCAACCTGCTCCTCCCGTACCTCGACTTTTGGCGCGCCGCCGCGCAGAAGATCGCACCCAGCGATAAGTTCTCCACCCAGGAGTTCGTCATCAACCCCGCCCGCATCAGCAACCAAATGTTCTACTTCACCGTGACCGCCCAGGTCGTCAACTTCCTGACGGAGACTGTCCTACCCTACGTCAAGCGTAAGGTCCTCGACGAGGCCAAGGAAGTACAGGCCAAGATCTCCAGCAGCGCCGCCGGTCCCAAAGTCCCAGACGTTCCCGAGGAGGCTGACTTCCTCGCACGCGTCCGTAGCGAGGTGCTTCTTGAGACGTACAACGTGACAGACGACTATCGCGAGATGGTCATCCAGTTTGGCTACCTGTCGCTCTTTTCCGTCGCCTGGCCACTGACGGCGTGCTGCTTCCTCATCAACAATTGGGTCGAGCTGCGGTCGGACGCTGTCAAAATCGCCATCAGCAGCAGGCGGCCCATCCCGTGGCGTGCCGACTCGATTGGCCCGTGGCTCGACGCCATTGGCTTCCTGTCTTGGCTCGGTACCCTGACGAGCGCCGGCATCGTCTCGCTGTGCAGCGGAAAGAACCCCGACGGACCGGCTGGTGCACGATCGGACATAAACGCCGTCGGCGTGCTGCTCAGCGTCTTCCTGGCGGAGCATTTCTACCTGATTGTGCAGATGGCCGTCCGCTTTGTGATGACCAAGGTGGAGAGCCCGGGGTTGCAAAAGGAGCGCAAGGAGCGGTACCTCATGAAGAAGAGGCTGCTTGAGGAGAATTTGCACCAGGCCATTGACGAGAAGTCGGCGAACCCTGGTATCGCGAAGAGCGACGAGATCACGCGCGAGGCGCTGGAGGACGAGGCTCGCAGGGCTTCCGTCCGTGGAAATGGTAGCTCAGACGAGATGTGAGTCAATTTCATGGTTTTCTATCATGTCAAGCTAATCAGTTCACAGGTTCTGGCAGCGCCAGCGAGGCATTGACGACACGGTCCAGATCGGCCGGTCTCTGATCTCCAAGGTGGGTTCCTCGTGAGGCGGGCTGCAAGACAAGGCAGTTGTTGACCCTAGCAGAACGCGACGGAGGTGCCAGAGGCGGGCAAGGCGAGTTCGCGCGGGGGGAAGAGTGGCCAGCCGCAGGTGTTTGAGACGCTGCAGAAGCAGAGAAAAGGAATGTGGTGAACGAGATTTCCTGAGAGGGAGGGAGACAAGCAAGCCAAGGATGACGAGACACGAATAATGCCCGCTTACCTGTTGTTTATTGTATCTGGTGAATTAAAACCAGAGTCAAAGCCATTTTCAGTTCTGCGGGTGACGATACGTACTTGACAGCTGCCTTCTGAGGCCGCGAGACCGAAAGCGCGGGTGAGGAGGTATGACTGATCAGCCGCCTACAAAAACAATCGAGAAGTCAAATCTCACCTGAACTAGAAGTTGGCCGTTAATACTTCGACCAGGAAACGCTGACAAGAACAAGTGAGAGAAACCAAGAAGATCGGGTTATACAATTCGTATTAAGGACGAGTGGTTTCGCAGGCTTGATCATATGAACACGTTTCTGGCCGACCTCACAAGGCTCTCCCCTGGTCCCTCACTCAGGGATTCTGAAACCAGATACACGCAGCTTCTGGAACACGCCCCGAGGGTCATATTTGGCCGACGCATCCCGCAGCTTCTTCAAGGCCACCTCGCCAAAGGACGCAACCACATCCTGGGAACTGTGGGCGTAGTTGAGGTATCTCCAGTTCCACGCAAGCCCCAAGCTCTCGGCGTACTCGTCGATGTCCTTGAGATACGCGTCCACCAGGGGAACAGCTCGCTTCTCGGCCTCGGCGTCATCGTTGACGGCAAGAGTCACAAGGAACATGATGCCGTTGCCATCTTCAATGCGGCTTTCGAGGCCCATGACGTTGCCGCCGTTTGCGACGCCCTTTTCCACGATAGACTTGGTGATGGGTTGGAACATGCAGAGCGTATTCAGAGCCGTCTGGTTAGATGGTGCAACTTTCTCAAGGGCAGCGTTAAGCTCGGCGAACTTCTCCACGGCGTAGTTCATGGGGCGGGCATCGTTCTTGAAGGCCGTGGTGAACCAGTCGTTGCTTTTCAAGTGTCAGCAGGTGAGTCGGTCTCCTGCTGGAGGCTCCTTGTAGACTTACCGGAAACCAGCGGGCTGTCCAGAGCCGAGCTCATTGGCGACGTTCGAAAGGGTGTCGACCTTGGTAGTATCCTGGAAAATACCATCGACGGCATAGTAACGGTCAAAGGCGGGAGGCTTGACCGTCGCAAGTGTGTTCTCAATAGCCGCATTGAGGATGGTACCGCCCAGGATGGCAGGGAGGTATGCCCAGTATACGATGGAAGAACTGTTCTCATCCTTGTAAACATTGTCCGTGAAGTCTACCAAGGCGTCAATGACAGCAGGTCCAGATGTGAGATCATAGAACAGGTTGCCGCCCCAGACGACAGGGTTTTCAGGGTCCGCATAGTCGATCGGATACATATCGAAGCTCGTCACCAGGCCGAGGTTTCCACTACCGCCCTTCAGGGCCTGCCAGAGGTCTGGGTTACTAGACTTGTTGGCGTTCACGATGGATCCGTCGGCAAGAACCACCTGGAAGTTAGCGACGGTATCACAGGCCATACCGTGCGATGCAGAGTAGAAGGAGTTTCCTCCTCCACTCACAAAGCCGCCCGTGCCAACGGTACCGGCGCGGCCTCCCGCGACGGTCACGCCGTGGGGGGCCAATTCGTCGTAGACGGTTTGCCAATGGCCACCGGGCTGGACGGAGGCGAGCCTGGTGTCCGGGTTCCACGTTGTGCCGTTCATGTTTCCTAGCATCTCGTGTTAGAATGAGGAGGATAAGGGAGATCAAGTGCCGGTGGCGAGAAGCAAACAAAACAAACCAAAGTCAATGGTGATGCCGTCTTGAACGCCGTTCGAAAGGGCGTGAGCACCATGTCCTCCGCCCCGAATGCCAAAGGGGCATTTGCCAGCCACGAGGGTCTTGATGGTCGCGGAGACATCCTCGGCCGTGGAAGGCTGCACCATGCACCATGGCGACAGAGCTGCACTGACAGACCAGTACGTTCCCAGGCGGTCGCTGTAGGCTTCCGACTTTGGCAGATAGACCTTTCCCTCGAGGCCGGAGGTCGCTTTCAGCGCTGCGCACTGCGAGATATCCGGGTCAGTACAACGGGTCACTGTATACGTACGAATGCTGAGCAGGATGCGGACTAACACAACGAGAGATGCAGCTAGGACCAGCGGCAGCGACGCCAAAAAGGGTGCCAAGCACCAGCTGGGTGTCTGTTCTCATGTTTCGGCTCGGGTTCGTGGGAGGCAGAGAGCTAGAAGCAAACGAATGGATGGAGAAGATGGGTCGGTCTTTTCCAATGACGACGACTACATCAACACAGAAGTCTCGATCAGATGGAGTTCCCAGTGCTCATATATTTGTAGCGTTCCCCGAGTTCGACACGACTTTGAGCTCATGCGAGTATCCATAGCTTCATGTACGAGCATGGGTTGTCTTTAACGAAATAACGCCGCCTGCAGATTCACCAGCCCTCGTCGGCCTCCGAGCTTGCTTTGGGGGGCTTCCCCGGTAGCAACGACATCTCCATTTGAACCCCGGGCTCCGGGGAACGGTGCCGGGGAACCAGGAGATCCCTGTCCGTTGAGGAACTGGTCTGTGCTATAACATATTATTCTGCAGCAAGCAAAACCTTGCACCAACCACGTATAAGTAAACTCTATGGAGGGCACTAGTGGTTTGGTTTGGTATTTGGCGGTTGGTGATTGAGTCGTCAATGTTAAATGATAATCTCCACATGCATCCCCCCCCCCCCCCCCCCCCCCCCCCCCCCCCCCCCCCCCCCCCCCCGACTTGGCTCTGCATACACCGGAATGTCCCTGCATGTAGATGCAACAGGCTTGATCGAGAAGATTTACAAGATTTTTCTCGGACTGCTTTGACGCTATCATGCGTGTGCAGTGCAGCGAATCATGTGGGCTGATCCCCTCCATTCCTTTCGACTGGGTTTCGGCATCATCCCCGTCAGGGGGTCATGCGAGGGGACGTCTGCAGGCACCTGGTGAGGAATATAATACATCATGTCGAACACTGCACTGCAAGAATGTTCAGTCAAGTGGGCCACACAGCATTGTTCTCCTATTGTCAATCTCCGCTTTCCCAATGCCTCTTCTGGAGAGAGTCGTTCGAGAAGGCGTGCTGCCAGCGCCCGAGGGCTATGTTGTCGATTTCGACAACCCTCAGCGACAGGCGGTCCCTCATGCCTACTGGATCGCCGGCGTTGGGGTCATCCTTGCCGTGTTGATGATGGCGCAACGACTGTATACGAAGATATTCCTGACGGGGAAGTTCCAGTTGGACGATGGTAAGTTCAATGTGGCCCACCTCTCGCTGAATATGGAGATGATCTAGAGTCTGAACATATTGCATGGGATTTGTACTGACGACCAGAACCAGCTCTTCTAGTTCTGGCATGGGTAGGCCTTTGAAAGACACAGGGCGTTTGATTCGCATGAACTTGCTAACGTCGGTACAGCTGATATCTTTCACGACTGTAGGCCTCTGTGTCCGTAAGTGTCTGCAAAATCTCGAACTTTGTTACCAGAAAAGCTGATATCACTTCGACACAACAGACATGTTCGCATCGGGCGCTGGAGGGGTTCATGGCTGGGAAATCGACAGTACAACATTCAACATCTTTATGATGGTACGTTTGGCAGCCCCCATCTTCATCTTAACCCCACCCGCATGGTTTAATTCCTCGGACGTGCATGGCGTATTGACACAGAGTCTAGGATGTTTACCTGGCGGCGGCCATATACATTGTGGGAGGCAGCTTGGCCAAGATCTCCCTCTTGATCTTCTATTTCCGTCTTTCGCCCCAGCGCTGGTTCCGAACGGCAACATGGGCCACGCTCTTCTTCATCTCTGGGTATACCATCGGAATCTTCTTCGCACTCGTGTTTGCCTGTAACCCTATCGCGATGAACTACGACATCAACGTGCAGACGGGAACCTGCATCAACAGGCCATCGCTCTATATTGCCACAGCCGTGGTCAACATCGCATCCGACATTGTCTTGTTCTGCCTGCCTCTTCCCATCGTGGTGAAGCTTCAGGTCCCTCGACGACAGAAACTCGGATTGCTCATGATCTTTCTCCTCGGCTCCATGTAAGTGTGCAATCGAGTGAAAACGATGGCGGGAATGTCTGGATGAAGCTGGCCTCCAGTTGCACCATCCGGAACAGCAGTTGACTTGTGGCCAGCACCATCATCACCTCGATTATTCGAGTGTGCATTCTACCTCAAATGCTCACGAGCCTGGACCAAACATGGGTGATCTCGTGGGCCTCTGTCTGGATGTGAGTTCGCGGGATCATCTCCTCCTTGGCCGACGCATGGATCACCGACTGACAATCTTCTCAATCCGAACAGCATAGTCGAAGCGAACCTCTTCATCGTGTGCGCCGCATTGCCTACCCTCCGAAAATTCCTGAAACACGTCGCCCCCCGACTAATCGGCGAGAGCACATATGGTCGAAATTCAAAGGGGAAGAGCGGCGGCGCCAACGGCACACACCCACCGTCGGCCCTCGTGACGATCGGGTCAGTGACGACGTCTGCCGGGATGGGCAAGAAAGGGCGCAGACAGTACTCCCAGTTTGATGATGCCGAAGCCTCCCCCGTTCACGGGCAGAACGAATGCATCGTCATGGCGGGATACCCATCCCAGGTCGTGATGGACGAGAACGGCGAGGAACGGGTCTGGGCGGATGACGGTTCTGAGCGGGCCATGATGAAGGACAGCGCGCGGATCGTGCAGACGAGCACGGTTACCGTGGAATATCACAAAAGGCTGGGGGAGTCAGGTTAGGATGGAATAGGCGCGCATCTTTGATCTGGGTAGGTATGTGCGTGGTGGGATGAATGAGGGGCCATGGCTGAGTACTCACACCGAAGAAACACAGATTGTTGACACAAGCCACTCAATGCGTGCTAATGGCAGGGTTTCTTTTTTTCATCTGCTTCGTTCCCTTCAAGGTCATCGGTCTCGCCCGCACGAGGCAGACTTGAGGAGGCCCTGGAGCATGTAAGGTAAGGTACTGAAGAGAGAGGGATCAGCTTCGGCACGTCGAATCGATAAAAGGCGTTGACTGCGCCACCAGGACACCAGCGCTAAATTTGTTCCGCGGGGCCTGTGGCTTGAGACATGGGCCAATTGGCGACGCGGGGTTCACTATTTGTCGCTCTTGCATCGTATCCCATCGGCCGTAACGTGGAAGACGGAACAGGGCCAGTTTCCCGTCGACAAGCCCACCGTTTATATGCTACATGTGGCGCCTGTGGGCCTGACTGGTGCGCCTCTGGGCCGGCCTGATCAGATAATGACCGACCGCTTCTACACTCAATGCCCCGCCGCACCACGTCAATCTGGAACTCGGTCGCGGTGTAGAAAAGGGATAAAGCAATCACTGCCAGGCTCCTGCGAGTTATCCAGGAAATGAGATTGGCACACTCATGAGCGGGTATAAGTACCCTGAAGGTATTGCATGTTTGACATGCGTCAACAAGCTGACAGCGAACTGATAATTAGCACCTTGAAAAGTCAACGTGGATTACATAACCATAATAGCCCTGGGTATATAACCCAGGAGCCACGCAACCCAACTACGTGACACCTTACAGTCTTACACCAGTTCAAGCCGCGCTTCAACCCACGCTTGCTGTAGATTAATGCCCTGCACCAATCATCGAATTTGGCGTCAAAACCTGTTGAGGGTTCAACAGTGGACGGCTAGAAGTTCCCTCAGATTATGCATTCAACTTTGCGAGGCCCAGAAGGCGTGGAGCAGATGCTCGTGCATCTGAGACTGACCGACCCAGCGACGACTCCCTTCATCGCAGACACGATCATCGTATCACTGGACCTTGAAGTATCACGCACATGCAAACAAGCCATCTCGGCCGACAAGAATTAATTACCAACCAAAGATCAAGGAGATTGGGATTGCTTCTCTTGACACCAGGCACACGTTTAACCCAGCGCCCGAGAACTTACAGGGCACCCAGCGCATCAACACCCACCAGTTCTCGACATTGAATGCGTCCAAGGACTTTGAGCACTGCGATGCCGCTGACTTCAAAGAATCCAAGTTTGTCGAGACATTCCGCGTCACTCCCGAGCAAGTCATCCCTATCGTCACGAGTGCAGTGCGCGTCCCGGAGCTTGGAAACGTCTTGGAGGAGCCCAGCACGAGCAAGCTTCGCAGGGTCGTCATAGTTGGCCACTCCATAGACTGCGATCTGGCTATTCTGAAGAGGATAGGGCTTAAACTGTATAAGGAGAAGAACGTCGTCGCCATATTAGACACGTTCGCTATCAGTAAAGAGATCATCACTGGCGAACGTGCCACAGGCGGATACTCACTCGCAGGGGTCCTGACCACGCTTGGCTGTCCCCACAAGCCGCATGAGCTCCACAACGCCAGCAACGATGCGACATATACGCTACGTGCCATGCTGATGCTAGCAGTAGTGTGGACGAGGGAATATGAAAGGTTGGGGGGGGGGGGGAGTAACTGCGAACCACGAGTATTTCCGATCCTTTGTGCTCGCAGAAGTCAACAGTCTTGACGCATGGCAACCCGTCAGAGGTTCCGTCTGGGGAGATGCGGATGTATACCAGGTAAAGGAAGAGGAAGAGGAAGAATTCTAAGGACTGTGACAGTTCGGCAAGGCGAGAGAGAGTCTCGCTACTTTGAAGGCCAAGACCTCTTCCTCCTCAGGGACAACACTACCTAGCACGAGGTGGGAATGGAATTCCTACCTACGTTTGAGGACCCCCAAGGCGAGCTACCGTTGACATGAGTGCTGTTGAGGAGTGAAGTGAAGCATGTACAGATCTGGTGGGCTTATCACGCGTGGGAAGTCAATCAGGTTTAGGACTCGTTGGTCTGCGTTGCACTCATATGCGCTCTGCCTGTATTGGGCCGGGGCTTCATGGCAAGGGAAGCAGGGCAAGGCACCTCGGGTGGGTAAGCTGGTAAGGTACCTTATTGTACCTACCAAAGGTACCTAAGGTACCTTAAGTCAAGTAAGCTACCTGCGTAGGTACCTAGGTCCCCTAATAATAAGTACCTACGGCAGGGAAGGCCCACTCTAATACCCACCCACCCCAGCCTCAGCCTACCTACCTTAGGTAGGACACTCGCTTCATGGTGGCCTGCCTGGCACTGCAGGCAACGGCCCCAGCTGCTGATCACCCCCCCCTCGGGCCCGAACCTCGTGCTTCCGCCTCCAAAACATCACGAGCACCCGCATAGCCTCGCTCGTCTGCTTGTTCTTGTCGGCAAGGGCCGCCACGTTTCCTGGATCCTCCTCCCCCTGGCTATCCCATCCCATCCCACCAAGCCTAGGTACCAGGGGACTTGCTTTCCTGCGTGGCTGATTGACGCGCCTGATGGATGCCCCGATGAACTGGTGCCCGGCTGCCCGCCCCTCTCTCCCTCGCCCCCCTCTTCGCCCTACCTGATCAGCCTGCCCGGGGCTTATGGCTTGCAGATTGCAGCTCACAGCACAGAAGCTAGGACGGCAGCTCAGCTCCCAGGCCCAGGCAGGACACGAACGGGATAGGATAGGACAGGGCAGCAGCCCAAAGACCAGGACCGAGCCAGACATCTCTGTGGACTGGTACTAACCGGTACGTACTCCCAGAGCCAGCTAGCCTAGGCTGCCTGGTGCTGCGCTGGCCGCCGTTGCTCTTCAAACGGTTGTGACCGTCCCGTTCAGTCGACCGACGACCTCCTCCTCCTCTTTCCCTCGCCCTGTGTTTGTGTTCATGTGTGCCTGCTTACCCATCTACAACCTGCAACCTACAACCTACAACTATAATCTCGTACACATCTGCATCTCATCACTCTTCTTCCCGTGCCTGGTTTGGCCACGTCGCTGCTCCCGAGGGCGGCTTCTCTCTACAATCTCTCACCCCCTCTCTGACCTGTCCCTCTCGACTACCCCGCTGCCTGTAAGCACGACCACCTCCAAATGGACCTTGTATCGGGCCTCGTAGCGACGCCCTTCCGGGAAATCGTCGACAAGGCCGCCGCCGCTGTCCAGAATGCAGGCGACGACAAGGACATGCTCGTTGAGGGCCAGAAGCTGGGCCGTGGCGCGGATCGTATTCTCAAGGCCATTGAGCCCCTGTGCGATCGACTACTAGCTGACCATGGCGCTGGCTTTATCGATGCTCTGAAGGAGAACAGTATGCATCATCCCTCCGTATCATACAACCACCGGCTTCAAGACTGACTGACGTCTGCAGACGAAATTGCTGGCTTTCGATCACGGCTCGACAGTTTGCTGTATGATTTTGACGATGTCATCACTGTCGATGGCTACGACCGGTCCAAATTCATCGAGTTGCAGGCGCTATGCAAGGAAGCAGGTTTGGAGATTCGGGAGATACTGATGCGCATGAAGCTCGAGCCCGTGGCCAGGGAGCCCTTCGGGTCGCTGTCTCCCACCTCGACCTACGCTGCACAGATGCCCGGTCAGCTGCCTAGTTTGTCGACGCTCTCAGCGGTCGAGGAACCGGAATATGTGCTGGCGTCCATACCGGCTCCTGAGCCCGAACTCATGCCATCACCACCACTCATCACACCAGAGCCGAGGATCGAGGAGCCGTCAATGCCACCTCCCCCTCCGCCACCCGACAACCCCTGGGAGATCAGAATGCCACCCCCTGTTGACATTGGAGCTGAGGACGACATCTCGTCTGAAGCTGCTCAGCGCCGCAGGTCTGTTCCAGCTGTCGACTCGCCCGTTGAACACCTTTCGCCTGTCGTCTCCCCCGCCAGCCCCGAAGTCGACCGCGACCGCCGGACATCCTTTACCTCACCGCGGCGGCTCGACATTGGCGTGGATCACATGATGCAAGAATACAGCGAACGCTGCCATCTCACCGTCTCACCGGACCTCATCGTGCGCCCGACGACCGACACGCAATCAGCTTCCACCGAGCGATCCTCACCATCAACCGCCACCGAACGAGCCTCCTTCTCGGGCCGCGCCCGCTCCTCCACGGGGACCATTCCCGAAGAGCATGCCCTGGAGGATGCCGAGGCGCCGCCTTTTGTCGGCGCCACGATCCTCCCGAGCCACGTCTACCACCGCTACTCCCAGACCAGCAATCACTCTTCCGACCACTCGCACCCCTCACGACAGCGTTCTCAAGAGTCCTTGCACAGCTCAGTCTTCGATGGCCGCCGCGAAAGCACCGCCTCACCCACAATGACGGACCATCGCGCGTCCATCTCGTCTATGCAGCCGCCGGAAGATGGCTTGTCGCGGGGGCCGACGATTCCAGCGAACTTTCCTCCAGGCGTGCATGATGGGATTGAGGCTGTGCCGGTGAATCAGAGCGAGTACTCGGAACTCATACCCGTGGACGAGACGGTCACAGACGTGGGTGTTGTTGCGAGCCCGCCGCTGAAGGAGCAGGACTGTAACATTGGGCTTTCGAGCTCGTTTTACCTGTTCAAAGGGTTTTGCGAAGGGGCGAAAGATGTCATGCGGGGAGGAATCGGCATTAAAAAGACGAAGAAGCCGGTGAGTACCACTCTTCAGATGAGACCACACGAGAACTGAAATTTTGCAGGGCTTCGCCGGGATGCACATAATCGCGCGGTGCTCTCACTGCTTCTACGAGACGGACTACCAGCACGTCGAGAAGGATGTCAAAAACAGCGGTATGTCGGGCAATCTTTAGACTCGATAGCTGCATACTGACAGCATGCAGAAGAGGCAAACTACCACTCGCAGGGCATCGGCTACCGTGTGCGATTCCTGCAGAAGAGCCACATCGCCACGAAGCGCGCCGACGAGACGCTCTACGGGTGCGTCTTCTGCATCGAGGCCCAGGCGACAACGGAACCGAGTGACGCGACGGTTTTCTTCACGCAGCGTGCTCTCTTCGAGCACCTTGCGCGCCATCCGCGGCCGCTGCCGCATGTCAAGGGCGTTGCGGTCGTAGACGGCGGCGAGGTCCCGTTCAACCTGAGGAATAACTATGATCTGCACTTCAAGGTGACGCCGGCGCGATCACCGCTCGCGGGAAGTGTAGAAGAGGTCGCTGCCATGGCGACGGGGAGAGCGCGAACGACAGTCAAGAAGATGTACGGGATGCGGATGCTTGGAGACCGGACGCCAGCTTTTGAGCTTGCCGAGGGAGCGAGAATTGTGGGCATCGAGTTTCCGGCCAAGTACGGAGGAGAGTGGGCCATGGGCTGGCATGACGGAGAGTATAAAAGCGTGCCCATTGACGTTCTCAGGCTTGAAGTGCCGGGGAGGGGCCAGGTGAGAATGGGAGCCGCGAGCGGCGTCGAGGCCACGGCGAAGTGGCGTTTTGCACCTAAGGGAAAGGACATTGACTGGTTGCGATTCGAGAAAGGGGAGGCCATTACCAACATTACCTGTGAGTGCTGCTTTTTCTGCCGCTTGGTAGTTTCGTTGTCGAGCCTTGAAGTCGTGCTAATGTGAATACCAGGGTCTTCCGAGGAGCACTGGTGCTGGTCTGGTAAGAACGCCAAGGGCCAGTGGGGATTATTCCCACAGGTATTCGTCGACTCCAACACGGTGCGGGAGCTTGGACAAATGGCACAGGCCAGTGACCGGAGGAATTCTGGGGTGTTGGCGAGACTGACGATGAGGAAGGGGTCACTGCGGCCGCCGAGCTTCTCTGGGACGTTGCGGGGGCTGTAGTCTGCCGCGGGTTATTGAAGACATTTCTCCTAATGTTGAAGTCAATATAGGTGGTTGGGATAGGGCTGGTGGCGTTCATCGAGGTTGGCGTGTTTGGTGGTTGTATTATACCCATGATATTATGCAGGCGCGTTTATTAGTTCCGGAATACCACGCTAGATTTGACTTTACCTGACGGTGTGGCTCTTAATATGAGAGTACTTGACCTTCCCAGGAAAGCTGAGGGCGTGTCCAGGGGTGAGCTACCCCAACATCAGATGAACCTCAAGTGGTGCTGACATCTGGGCAAGAGGAGGGAGGCAGACCGATGGGAGGAAGCACACACCGAACGCACCTCGGTGAGCCCGACAAACCCAACCTCCACCGGGGACAGATCGGCCAGCAGACGGCCCATGAGGCAAGTAACTTTACCCCGCACGCCATTGACCCGAGAGCCCCACGGCCTCCCCTTCCTCCCCTTCCTCTAAACAAACATGTCCCGGTCTATTGCCCGGTGGGGGGCCAACGGCCTAATAGGGAGCGAGCCAAAGTCATCATCGCTCTTTCCCTTCCCCACACCCCCTAGGAAGCAGTGACCCCAAACGTTCTTTCCTTTCCTCTCCGTTCGCCTGTCGGGAATCGGCATTAAGAACATCTGCACCTTCTGTTGCTTCTGTTCCCTCTCTCCCACCGTTACTATCCGATTTTCGCCTCCTCGTCACCTCGGCCCTGCGGAAAGTCTAGTGCTAGTTCGAGCGGGCGAATCCAATTGCGGGGTGTTCATATTCTCTCGACTCGTCGATTTCCATCTTTTGATTTCTCCCCCGTCTTTCTACATTTTGCAATTGGCTTTGCTTGATCTTGGGTTTGCCGAGGCCCTATTGGAACGTGACGAGACGACTGCACGACTAGACATATAGACAACGAACCAGGCGGCGACAAGATGACTCTGAAGTCAGGCCTCACGGGCGCTGAGATCGCCAAGCACAATGATGCCAAGTCATGCTGGGTCATTGTTCACGGCAAGGCCTACGATGTGACAGAGTTCCTGCCTGGTAAGTCTGCTCCTCCCATGCCATGGCCTACGCCTTGCTGACCTTTCAGAACATCCCGGCGGCCAGAAGATCATTCTCAAGTACGCCGGCAAGGACGCCACTGAGGAGTACGAGCCCATTCATCCTCCCGACACCCTCGACAAGTACCTCGACAAGTCCAAGCACCTCGGTCCCGTCGACATGGCCTCTGTCGTTGTCGAAACCAAGGAAGAGGACCCCGATGAGGTCGCCCGCCAGGAGCGCTTCAACCAGCGTCCCCTCCTCGAGCAGTGCTACAACCTGATGGATTTCGAGGCCGTCGCCCGCCGCGTCATGAAGAAGACGGCCTGGGGCTACTACTCGTCCGCCGCCGATGACGAGATCACCCTGCGTGAGAACCACGCCGCCTTCCACCGCATCTGGTTCCGCCCGCGCATTCTGGTAGACGTCGAAAAGGTGGACTTTTCTACGACCATGCTCGGCACCAAAGTCGACATGCCCTTCTACGTGACGGCCACGGCCCTCGGCAAGCTGGGCCACCCTGAGGGCGAGGTTCTCCTGACCAGGGCGGCCGCCAAGCACAACGTCATCCAGATGATCCCGACTCTCGCGTCCTGCGCCTTCGATGAGATGCTTGACGCCGCCGCCGCCGACCAGGTCCAATGGCTTCAGCTCTACGTGAACAAGGACCGCGCTATCACGCGCAAGATTGTGGAGCACGCCGAGAAGCGCGGCTGCAAGGGCCTCTTCATAACCGTCGACGCCCCTCAGCTCGGACGCCGCGAGAAGGACATGCGCAGCAAGTTCACCGACCCGGGCAGCAACGTGCAATCTGGCCAGGCCACCGACACGAGCCAGGGCGCGGCGCGCGCCATCTCGACGTTTATCGACCCGGCGCTGTCATGGAAGGACATTCCCTGGTTCCAGAGCATCACCAAGATGCCCATCATTCTCAAGGGTGTGCAGCGCGTCGAGGACGTCCTGCGCGCCATCGAGGCCGGCGTCCAGGGCGTTGTGCTCTCGAACCACGGAGGCCGGCAGCTCGACTTTGCGCGCAGCGGCATCGAGGTCCTCGCCGAGACGATGGCCGTGCTGCGCGAGCAGGGACTCGAGAACAAGATTGAGATCTTCATCGACGGCGGCGTGCGCCGCGCGACGGACATCATCAAGGCGCTGTGCCTCGGCGCCAAGGGCGTCGGCATCGGCAGGCCGTTCCTGTACGCCATGGCGGGGTACGGGTTCGAGGGCGTCGACAGGGCGATGCAGCTGCTGAGGGAGGAGATGGAGATGAATATGCGCCTCATTGGATGCACGAGCATCGACCAGCTGAACCCAAGCCTCGTGGACGTCAGGAGTCTGTATGCGCACGGGAATGGCACGCCGGGGGATAACTTGGCTGGGGCGGTGTATGATCCGTTGGCGACACCAGTGCAGAGGCCGAAGGCGCCCAAGTCGTCGAAGCTCTAGGCGAGCCGGCGGCGCACATGAGAAACAACGGGATTTTCATGATGATGATGTATCATATGGCTTTGTATACAGCTGCCTGATTTTATGATGATTTAATTTCGATGAGACATTGCTTGAATGTGGAAGTGAAGGTGATGTCTCGCTACTATTTGTACGAAATCTTGTACATCACGTCAGATACCAAGCCTTAGCGGTGCAACCGGCGATTCGTAAACCCCTTTGAAGTCGCGATCAGCACTTGAGGGATGCATAACAAGCATGGCGAAGTGGTGGATTTCTGAAAGCAGCAGCATGTCGGTAGGTTAGGCTATGGTTATTTCGAAATATGAAGCTCACGATGAAATGCAATGTTATTCTGTCACATCCCTTTCCCCCTGGGCTAAACATATCTTTTTTGCGTGTAAAGATATACAATCACTCGCACTCGGCAAATGAGTCTCCGGGATCGAGCCAGGTCTGACTGTCGACGGCTTCTCAGGACTTCCCTACACCCAATACACGACCTCTGCCTCAAGCCTCCTCTGCCTCTGCCGGTAGCGGACAAGCACCATGGCTCGAACTCGGCCGCAACCTGGTCCAGTGCGTTTTGAGTTCAATGTCGCGTCATTCTTGGAAATATCTGCTGCAAACTATATAAGATCCAGAAAGCAGCATGTCTCTTGATTTACTTACTGCCCCACCAGCGGAAAGCTGATCGACATTTGCCGTTGTACATCTTGTGTAAGTGGTGCGTGTGTTGAAGGTGGCAGCGGTGTGCTTCTACGCAGCCTAAGCAACGTAGAGTAAATCAGTCGAAATAATATACAGCTCGTCTCCCACGTGCTTGACACTGCAGAAGACACATCTGAAATATTTCTTTTAGATAGTGACAAATGGCTGTCTCTGTCCAACCCATAGTCTCACACATTATCCCGACATCCACCTTCAAGTCCCTCCCGCAAGCTTCTGGCAAAACGGACTCCTCCGCCGAATCGCCCCGTCAAAGCTGACAAACACAAACGGCACGGCACTGAGCACCAGCGCCGCGAACCCCAGCAGCGAACACGCCCACGGCACGCCGAGCTCCCTGTACATTGGCGCGGCGGCGACGGGCAGGAAGGCGGCGGCCAGGGACCGCGTCGTGCTGGCGGCCGAGTGCGCCGAGGCGGAGAACTCGCGGTAGGCGTCGGAGAGGTAGTTTACCATTGCGACGAAGATGAGCATGTAGCCTGCGCCGAAGGGGAGGCCGGAGAGGAGGGGGACGACGGGGTGGACGTCGCGGGTGGAGGACCAGCCGAGCCAGAAGAGGCCGATGGTTACGCTGGGGAGATTAGCCTCTTTGCGTTCGAAGACGTGCGTGGGCGTGTGTGGAGGGGACGACGAACAGGGGCCCGCCGATGCAGGCGAGGGGCAGGCGGCGATGGGTGTCGTTTGAGGCCCAGGGGGAGCCTTTGACTTGATGTTTGGTGAGGTAGGCGTCGTAGACGAAGACGCCGGCGAGGGCCAGGAGGATGCCGGCTAGGACTGTTGCAGTCAGTATGCCGACCTGATATTGAATACCGATCGTCTTTTCTATCGAAACTCACTCGGCAGGTAGCCCAGGCCAATGATACCCGGTGACAAGTCGTAGACCCCTGAGAGAAAGACGATGTTAGTTTTGAAACCTCCGACGTAGCATCGCCCCTCAAGACTGATGATAATTACCCTCGAAAATAACGGGATACGCTTGAAAGAACAGGTATAGAATCGAATACACCAAAGCAAGGTACAGCGAAGTCCACAGCACAATGGGCTCCCTGACCATCATGACGGCCGGCCTCGTGAACACAACTCTCAGCTCGGCAAGCAAACTCTTCTCAGACGGACCAGACACGTTCTCCTCGACGTCCCCCGCCGCGCGAGCCCTCCGCTTCTCAAGCACAGGCGCAAACGTCTCGGGCAGGAGCAGCGGCAGCGGCAGGCCGACACCAGCAATGGCGAGCCCAACCCAGAAGACGAGCTGCCACGAATGTGCCTGCGCGAACCCGGACACCAGCGGGCCGAACAGAGGACCCGCGACGGCGGCGCAGGTGAAGTAGGCCATGGCTCGGCCCCTTTCCCTCTTCTCGGGATGGGCATCAGCTAGTAAACCGCCAACGGTAGCGTTCGGCGCCGACGCCACGAAGCCGGTTAGGAAGCGGAAGGTCAGCAGGAGGGCGAACCGGTCGCTGAGGGCGCAAGCCATGGTGCAGAGCATGTAGCCGACATAGGCATATAGGATGACGGGCCTGCGGCCGATGTGCTCGCTCAGGGGGCCGAAGAGGAGAGGGCCCATGGCGTAGCCGAGCATGTAGAGGGAGTTGAGCCAAACGACGGGGCCACGGGGGATGGCGAGGTCGAGGCGGATGGCGGTGGCAGCGTTGGATGGGAGGGATGATCCGAGGTTGCTGTTCCAGGTTACCCACATTGCTGTTATTGTGATGAATAACTTCTTGCGCTGGGGTTGATTAGCAGCGATGGTGAGAGGATCATGTTTGGGGGAGGGGGGTTACCTGGGAGAAAGGGGATCCATCTGGCGGAACATTTATCGCGGGGCTCTGAGCCATTCTCAACACCACAGCCTCGATTGAGATAATTATAATGAATAATGTAGCTGGTAATGGAAAGGACCGAGGATTTTGTGAAGCTCAAGGAGGGAGTTGAGCGAGACCTGTGGATTCTGGAGACCGATGTCGGCATCTTCTCTAGATGAGGCGCAGGTCGACACGCCTTTTGCTGGGGTTGGCGATATCCACTTGATTGCATCGCGCAGGTCCGTTGTGTGACTTGTGAGCGTAGACCTCGTGCAGCGACTCGTGGCGTCCATTTTCGTCATGTCATGTACGACGGAATATACCTTGGTGTTCTCCATGTAATTAAGGAGCTTATGTTCTATAAGGCACGTCGTTGTAAATAACCAGGATTCTGATTTAACATTTTGAGAAACAACAATGCTGGTAATACCCAACCTGCTTAAACCGATTGAGTAGCCACAGATTCGCCAAGCTGAATCACCTTGCGCGGCCTCGAACTGAACTGATGCGTTGTAATGATTTCTCGTGAAATGTGGTGCCTGCTCATCTTAGGACTGGCTGAGAGAGTTCAAACAGAGATAGCACTGTCTTCTGGAAGAGGCGAGAATGTTGAAGACATCTAGACTGCCTTTACGCAGCTCAATAGAGCATCAAAATGTGGCCATGGAGGAAAGCAAGGTTAAGTCCCCTGTCGGTTGAACGCTGACATGTTCAAAGCTCAGCACCTGAAGGCAGTAGCAGGTCACGTCGAAGAAGTTCAATACCAAGCAAGAAAATATTTGACTTATCGGATTAAAGAACACTACATTTCAGAATAGTTTACACTTAACAGCACTAGCCGCTGTGGCGCTACTTTCACTGGAGTGCCATGATACCAACTTTGTGAAGGCCATGTGCTTCACTCTTCGTCCACCCTGACAACTGCTATGACAACTCAGTTTGTGAGAACGTAGCGGAACCGGGGCTTGCCGGCCTCAAAATCGATGATAGCCTGGTTCGCGTCGGACATTAGACGCTTCTCGACCCAAGGTTTGACGTTCTTGTCGACCGCCAGCTGCAGCATCTCCCGGATCTCGCCGGGGGAGCCGATGCCTGAGCCAGCGATGCGACGGCGCGCTCCAGTTAGACTGCCCGGTCGAAACGGGAGCTCGCCCTCGGGAAGTCCAACCTGTACGAGCGTGCCGTCTAGCCTGAGGAGACCGATGTATCCGGAAAAGGGCATCTAGGGACAATTAGCTCCTTTGACTCCGAGTGACCCGAGGCAGGTGAAAGAAACAAACCTTTGCGGAAGAGACGGTTGAGATGATGAGATCGAGCCTGCGCGCGTTCTTGGTCTCCCAGCCTTCATCGTCAGCCGTGGCTATGTAATCGGTGCATCCCAAGTCGAGAGCCTCCTGTTTCTTGCTAGACCTCCGCGAGATGCCGACAATCTCATCAGCGCCCAGGGCCTTCGCGAAAAGAACGGCGAAGTGACCCAAGCCGCCGACGCCAACGACGCCAACCCGCTTCCCCGGCCCGGCACCGAAGTGCTTGAGCGGGGAATAGACAGTTACGCCGCCGCAGAGAAGTGGTGCCGCGAACTCAGGGGCGAGGCCGTCAGGGATCTTGAAAACAAAGTGCGAGGGGCAGCGATGATAGCGGGCGTAGCCGCCCTGCGTCTTATCGCCGTTGCGGAACTTGGAGCCGTACGTTGGGGTCATCTTGGTGCAGTAGTTCTCGCTGCCCTCGGCGCACTCGACGCAGTCGTAGTCTGAGTCTCGGTTGAGGCACGACTCGGATTGGGCACCCACACCGACGATGTCGCCGACCTTTATGCCGTTCTCGGCGTTGGAGCCCACCCGCACGGCGACCCCGACGATCTCGTGGCCGACGACGACGGGGTATGGGGCTTGTCTCTGGGGCCTGGTCAGCTTCACCTCTTTTCTGGAGGTGGCAAGTCTGCCCAGGGGTTGAGTAGCTCACCCATCCAGAGCGCAGGACGTGAATGTCAGAGCCACAGACGCCGCAGTGGGATATCTCAATGTCGATGTCTGTCTCCTCCCATGTTTTAGGTTGGTACTTCTTCCAGACCATGTTGCCCTCGGCAGAGGACTCATCCTCGCCCATCCATCCTTCGAATTCGTAATCAGTCGACATGAGTGCGAAGGATCTTGGTGTAAATGAGTCGTCTAGCCTGCAAAGTTGAGGTTTGCATTCTTAAGGAAGTTGGGCAATAGTCTCTGGAGCTTGTCGAGGGGGCCAGCAAGAAGCTGGGGGATGTCCGGGCTAGTGACGAGCTGATGATAGGAGCTTGATAAGCCGCGAATGTACTCTTGATGACGCAAGCGGGGTTGCTGATCGACTGGTTCGATCATCACCGATGGTATTCGGGCGAGGCCGAGAGGTAAGGTTCCGTCGGAGGCAGAGGCAGAGATGGATGCATGTTCCAGATTATGTCGAGGCAGCTCCTGGCAGCTCCTGTGGGGCGAAGGCAACACTGCACCTTAGCGCCCACTGACGGACTTTAGCGCTCGATTAAGCCCTGGAGCTGCCTCGACACAGGCCAGGTGCCGGTGTTAGCGCAGGAGCTTACTAAAGGAAGCCTGTTGTGGAACAGCCGGATATCATCACCACTGGCTCCATGCAGGTCGTTCCAAGTCATGTTCCGTCGGAATGGAACTAGATGCTGAGGACCTGCATCGGCGTTACTTGGATGCTTTGATACTGATTGATCAGAAGCAGAAACAACCCCACGGGCCATCAACGTCACTGACTTACTCGCTCACATGCTGGCAAACTCGAGTTTACGTTCAAGAAAATGCTTTTGCTGGTTCAAAGTATAAAGCTCTCCAAGAAGCTGGACTTCCTCAGCAGGCCAATTTCCAGAACCGACTTCCACTCGCACAAGCATCTATCTACCTTGGGTACTATTCAACAAGGCCTCTTCACGCCACTTCCAAATCACAACCAACATCCACCATGTCGAACGACCGCAAACCCGTCGCCGACCAGGCCGAAGACGACGCCTGGTTCCCTTCGCCCTTCTCCCTGACGCAATATGTCGCCCCGAAGACCGACTTTGTCGAAGGAGACGCCGACTACTCGGCCAACGCCTACAAAGGCGGCAAGTGGAAGGTCCTCCTCATCGCCACGCAGGAGCGCTACCTCAAGATGGCCAACGGCGAGTTCTTCTCGACGGGCAACCACCCCGTCGAGATGCTCCTCCCCATGCTTCACCTCGACGCCGCCGGCTTCGACATTGACATTGCCACCCTGTCCGGCGAGCCCGTCAAGTTCGAGATGTGGGCCTTCCCCAAGGAGGACAAGGCCGTCAAGGCCATCTACGACAAGTACAGGCAGAAGATCCGCAACCCCCTCAACCTGTCGGAGGTTTGGGGCAAGGGCTTCACGAAGCAGACGCCGTACCTCGCCGTCTTCATCCCCGGCGGCCACGGCGTGCTCAACGGCGTGCCCTTCTCCGCCACCGTCGGCGATGTCCTGCGCTGGGCTCACGCCAACGAGCGCTTCTTCGTCACCCTGTGCCATGGGCCCGCGAGCATGCTCGCTGCCGACGTCGGAAAGCCAGAGGGGTCAAAGTACATCTACGAGGGGTACAAGGTCGACGTCTTCCCCGACTCGCTTGACCAGGGGGCGAATATCGACATTGGCTACATCCCCGGCAAGATGGAGTGGCTCGTCGGCGAGAGGCTGCGCGCGCTGGGCGTGGAGCCCATCAACAGCCAGATCACGGGCGAGGTTCACAGGGATCGCTTGCTGCTGACGGGTGATTCGCCGCTGGCCTCGAATAACCTGGGCAAGCTTGCGGCGAATACGCTGCTCGAGGCTGTGGCCCAGCAGTTGTAAGGGGTTTTGACATGTCGTGGCTTACATTTTGGGTTGAGGAAATAAAATGGACAAATTGATTGATGATTCTACGAGAACTGTTTGTCTGTGTCCAGGTTGAAAGCTTCGTTTCGTCCACCTCGATGTCGCCGTCGTGCTGTGTGGGTTGAATACAGGTTCTCGGGAAGACGCCGAGAGGAACCATCTCGATGGTAAGGCTCTAACAGCTGGATTTCATTGCCCCAGCATACAGGGATTTGCGAGTCCTTGCTGTGACTAAAGTACGAACTCAAAATGTGCCGGGATACCGTGCGGGGTTCTTTCTCTTCTAAAGGCAAGGTAACGGATATTGATTGAGGGGGGCCGTTGCCCACTGAAACTGGAGCTGGAGCTGGAGCTGGAGCTGGAGCTCCAAGTTGGCAGGGAGGGTACAGCAGCTCCTTCCCTGTCTGGTGGGTAGTTAGCGCTAAACTTTAATTCGAACCCCTCCTGCCCAGCTGCCCAGCCGCCAGCCGCCCGGCCGCCCAGTAAGACGCAGCAGATGGCGCTAGCTAGAGCCTGATCATTGACGCTAAATGTGGATCAACCGAAAGTCCCTCTGATAAACCTCCGACGGAGCCTCCGACGGAACTCCATACCACTTCGGACATGTTCCATAATCCACAACAGAACAACCTCGCCCAGATGAGCACCGTTCGTAAGCGACACAAAGTTTCATCAGCCTGTAAGAGATGTCGTGAGAGGAAACTTGGCGTAGGTTGGCCTTCGAGAGCCATCGACAAAGGCCCCCATGACCCTTGTCTCGCAGTTCACTGCTCACTGATATTTCTCTCCCCAGTGCGATTCCTACAGACCATGTCAGCTCTGCACGCGGGCCGGTGTGGAGTGTATCCCTCGAGATTCTGGATCCATTGATGCACCCACACCAGGAGGCCACGGCACGGCGGAATCTCGTAGACTTGAGATTCCGCCCCAGCTCGAAACCCTTGATTCCGTCATCCTCCCTGAATCGAACATTGTCGATTTGACCACACTCGTACAGTAGGCTCCCAAGAATTTACTGAGGGCGTCACTGAGAGTTTCTTGTCAGATATTTCGCGGCAATGGACCCCCGGTGGATCATGACAGTTCCGCTTTGCCCGGCGGCAGAAAGCTGAACGAAGCTGCCTTGCCCACGGGCACCCGGCAGTGGCGAAATCTCGTAGGAGTGACGCTTCCCCCAGACGAAGTCCTTGAGGAGTTGGTCGGAAGTTTTTTCCTCTCCGTCGACTGGTTCATGATGGTGTTTCACGAGGACACTTTCAAACGGCGCTTCCATGAGCTTCTACGCCAAGAGCACATCGCCTACCGCGACACCAACTTCTACTGGCTCTGTATCCTCGTTGTGGCACTTGGTGCCCACTACGCGGCGCTGTCACCATCACCGAACCCGCATGGCATGGACTTCAGGCAGCTTTCACGGGATCTCATTGCCAACATTGAGGCTCGGTTCCTGCAGGTCCTGAATTGCTCCACTTTGGAGACCGTGCAGGTATGCATCTTGCTCGGGAGCTTCTTTCTTTTCAACGAGAGACCAAACACGGGACTTGGAATATCAGGCAGCGGCGTCAAGATTGCGCAGGTCATTGGCCTACATCGTGAGAGCCTTTGGAAGGAGACCTCCGAGGCTGTGCGTGAGGAGAAGCGGCGAACATGGTGGACGTTGGGCGTTTTTGACAAGTGAGTTGCCTCTGAGGTCATTCTTATGCCGCAGGACATCGTGTTTTGACTCTTTTGACATTCGCCAGATACGCAGCTGTTTCCTTTGGTCGTCCTTGCATCATCGACGACTCCGACTGCGATGTTGGCATGGTGTCTCACTTGCCTCTCGAAGCAGAGAAGCCCCTGCTCTTGTATCACCAATGGAAGTTTCGGCTCTACAGAATCATGGGCGCTTTTCTCAGCCGAAGAGAGCAAAGAAGGCGCCTCAACACCGTCCAGGCTATCCATCATCGGATGCTCCAGTGGCGAGCAGAGCTCCCAGAGACTCTGCGCCTGGCCAACTATAGCCGCGACGATGAGGACGCTTCTCTACTTCAGATGCAGGCCCTCAATCTTCAGCTGACCTACGACAATCTGCAAATTATACTCCATCGCACTGCTGCTTTCGAACATGATAATGAGACAAACAGACTCAGGATGACTGAAGCTGGAAGAACCTCTCTCCGGCAGCTGTTGGATTCGGCAATGGACACATCTGAGCTGTATCGGTACTCAACCGCCCTCCAAGCATCGGAACGCACGCACGCAGATATGCACATCGGTATCACTCTCTTTACCGCCGGTGTTGTCCTTTGCGCCATCTGCCTATCACAACCATTGACCGAGATGGGTAACCGGGCTAAAACTGGCGTCATGCACATCATCCGCATGTGTCGTAGCGCCGCCTCCTCGCCGACCTCCAGCCAGCATCTCATCTCCAAGCAGAGCCTTGGGATTCTGGACAGTCTCGTCATGGTTGTCTTGAAACAGGAAACCGAACTGATAACGGGGAAGATCAGTCATCCAAGCATCGCTGACTCTCCTAGACGAGTATCGTCTACTTCCACCCTTGCAATGTCGTCCTCGGAGGCTTCAGTCAATCCAAATCCAGCTTTGGCTTCCGGCCACAGCCAGAGGCTGCTTCACCCTATACAGGAAGGTATGAAATAAGTGTTGCCCTTGGTGATGCTCTGGAGCTGACGGGCGTCTGACAGTCTTCACGCAACACATCTCTGGAACGGCGACCCGGCTCTCCTCGCCCATACCCTCGTGGCAGCAGCCAGGAACGTTGACAGAGGCTTCTCTTTCGTTCGGTACCGAAGCAACCAACACGTTTGACTGGGATGGCGATTTGTCCGTTCTTGTAGACCAGGGGCTCGCTGACGCCAGTCAACTGTGGCTCTGGGCGGGTAATCTGGGATATGACACATTTAACGACCAGAATATTAGATAGACGAAGGCCGAGCGTAATTTTAATGAAGTTACATTGTATTCTACAAGACGTCTGCGGGGCATAGTCCCGTGCATCTTCGAAGACCGCAGAGTCACCAGGGTCACTATCCGTACGTCTAGCATATGGGAGGAGCTCTGGCGCCTCATTCTTGGCTGTCAAACCTCCATCCTTGGCTTTGCAAACTGTTCCCATATCTTCAGCCATCCTGATAGCCTGAGCCAACCAGTTTCCTCGTCTATCATGTCATCCTTGCCACGACGAACAAGCAACCCTGCAGCTTCAAGTACGCTGCGCTGATGAAGCCTTCCACAGAGCCAAAGAATAACGACTGCGTGACTTGGGCCCTCGCTGCAATTGATAATGTGCCCTCGAAGAAAACGACAGAGACATGAGTGGTATCGACAACATCACGACAGTCTTCTGCTACATTTGTGCTATCCGCAATGAACACGACTTTTATTCAGGCACCGAAGGGCCTCAGAATCATGACTGAATAGCGCAGTGCTCAACAGCATGGCTCAAAGAGCCACCTCTCTCAACACCATGGTTTCAAACTGTATACAGATACACCTATTTCGTCCCCTAGAATCGAAGTAGACTTTCTACAAACATTACTTGTCCGTCTCGACTTTGCCGCTTACTCGCTGACAGGGATACACAGGACGCCCTGAGAAGCAGCTGGGACACTGCAGCATTGTGCCTGTGCACCACCGGCCTCGCTGCAAATCGCCGAGAATTCCGCACCAGTGGTGAACTCCCTACTGGCTGCAACGGGGGCAAGCAAGATGTGGTTAGCCGACTGCGTTGATTTTCTCTTTAAGGGTTCTGTGCGCTGCGATTCCTGCTCGTCTGTATGCCGGCAGGCAGGCATGGGACAAAGCGCTACTTACGGGTTCTGCAATCCAGAGAAGCAACGTTCAGGACGTTGGGGCCGCAGCACTGAGGGACGCTGTAGAGGAGGTCTTGGCAGACGTTGCCGCGAGCAACGATGGGGGCGGGGACGGCCATGGCGGCCGAGGCGAACAGAGTAGCGATGATGGCGAACTGCATCTTGATAGAGTTTTGTGGTGACTTGTGTGTAGAGCTTTGTAGAGTAGGTAGTGAGTAGTGGAGTGACTGTATGCTGATGACGAGTAAGGAAAATGTGTAGGAGGCTTGGTGGTTAGCATCTTATATAGCTATTTTGACGAGGGATTGTCCGTCTGATACATCTAAGCGAGGTGATTGAATGACTGAGACAACTTGCAAGACTTTCAATTTGTCTCGGCGCGGAACACAAGATTTTATTTTATTTTGAGCGAGGGATACGACAGTTGGCTCAAGCTCTCTCCTTGCCTCGAGAAGTGGTTAGATGAGAATACGGTTTTTTGTATTGGCCATCATGAGATGTTTCATCCTCATTCACTTCTGTTTCTCCTTGCGGCCCATGGAACGACTTATTCCAGGCTTTGTGAACACGTTGCTCAGATGTTCTAGTGTTCCGAGTTAGGTTCTAGTGTTTCCAGTTAACTTGCGACGAGGCACAACTCATTGAACGTGGCAGAAGGACAAACATTCCCGTTCCTGCTCGCCGATGATTCGTCTGGACTCAACCATCCAGCCAAGGCTTCCTTCCGCCTTATGGCTGGATATGGCAGTGGTGAGAGGATGGAGCATTCATGCCGTCTCTTCCCGCAAAACGTGTCAGCGATGGCGACTCCTTGTTCTACCTTCGAAGTATATCCATTACCAAGTTAATGATTTGATCCCAGAATTGATCCGAACAACTTCCAAATCATCAGTTTCTTTCTTTTGGCTGATCTGAATCTCGATCAGCGGGTGGCAGACCGGCTTCCGCAGCATGTCTCGGATGGCTCTTTAAACTAGGGTCACAGGCTGAGACTACTCACCATGGGGAAATCTGATCACTGCGAGTCGATCTTATCATCATTTGGCTACTAATTGTTAGTGGTCCGTGCCCCACGCCCTGGGGTCCGTGCGCCCCGTCGCCCACTAAGTCCGTAGTTCCAGGCCTACCTGCCTGCCTCTAGGGGAATAGACACATATTACTAGTTCTGTCCCTTTTTGCCTCTATAGGTTATGAGCCCCCAAACGCTCCGCGTATTATCGTTACTACGACGATTTTTATACCTTTATTAAGAGCTTTATTAGCTCTATCGTTAGATATTATTTTCATCGATTTTAGTATAGTATTGTAGGAGGTATCGCATCTCTAATAACTACCTATAAATTTTCGGCTCCTAGCAGCTAATTTCCGGTTTTCTCGCTACCTACGCTCGGCTTCTAATAGCTACCTTAAGCTACCTTTAGCTACTACTCCTTAATAGGCTCTAATACCTAACCCTTTATTATTATAGCTTCTTTAAACGCTTATAACGTTCTAGTACTAGTCGGAGAATCGAATTTCCGGGCTTAGTAACTTAACGTTACTATTACCTATAAATAGGAGGACGTCGAGGAGTTCCTCGCAAACCCTATTCCCGCACCTACTGCCGTAACTGCTAACGCAGCGCCGCAGAAGCTATAGAAGGCGAGACGCGCTACTACTATGCGCCTCCTAGTTAACTCGATCGATCCGGTACTTCTCGACCGCCTTAAAGGCGCTAGTTGGGATATTACTAACCGGGACCCCTATAGCCTCTAGAACGCAGTCATTTATATAATTCCGAAGGTCTTAGAAGATACCGTCTACGACCTTATTCGAGAGATCGGTACCCTCGAAAGCAGTGACTTTCCGATACTTTACGCCTTCCTCGCACGCGCTTAGACGCTTAAGAGAAGGCTCTGCGAACTTACTAGAGGCGACTCTCGCCTATATACTTACTACCTTCTAAATAGTATTAGGAGGTAGTGCCCTATATTATTCGAAAAGTACGCTACTACTACTAATATATAGTAGAATAATATAGTACGTAATATTAGCTATAAGGCTAATACGTAGGAATCTATATATACCTCCCTCGCTATAGTATAAGGTTCTAGTAATTATAGTAAGAAGAAGGGTAATTCTACGCCTAACGCCGCTCCTATAGCTAAGAGGAAGTACCCTACGTGCCTATATTACTTTAAGGAAGGCAAGGAGCTCTTTAACTACTTACCTATAGACTGCTTTCTTCTCGAGAAGAATATACCCTCGAAGTAGTCTACGGATATCCGCGAGAAAGCTATAAAAGCCGCACGAGCTTACTATTATAATACTACGTACCGAGAGTCTGCCTCTATTCCTAACGCCTCTAACGATAATAATAGGTAGGTCGTAGTAGCCTCGTTAGATATTACTCGATAGAATACTATTACCTATTCGGTAATATCCGGTTAGGCCTACGCCGTAGCTAGAGCTCAGGGCCGAGATACTATTATCCTCGACTCCGGTAGTAACGTTAATATCTTTAATAACCTCTCGTAGTTCTCTAAATACGTCGAGAACGCCCACCTACCTCCTATTAACGTAGTAAACGGTTAGGTTATAAAGCCTCTTAGTATCGGTAAGGTATTCTTCTAGGTCCGTAATCCTCTTAATCCTTCCGTAGTTATTAATTAGGTTATCTCGGATATCCGATATCTCCCGGAGAGCCCTAGTAACCTTCTATTACTAGGCCTCTTAAGTACTAATGGAATCGAATACGACTATCGCACTAGTTCGATAGTTTACGTCGGTAACGGCCTTCCTATCGCGGCAGCTACTTAGATTTAAGGTATTATAGTTATACTTACGACCCCCTTAAAGTTACTGCTACTAGAGACTGCTTATAGTATAGCCTCCGTTACCTAGCTTACTGCGAAGACCCGGGTGCCTTTTCGCGTTATATACGAACGCCTCCTTTACGCTAGAAAACGCCGCGTTATCGATGCTTGTAAGAAGGTCGGTATCCTCTTCGATTAGTAGGAGGTTAGCGACTTCTACTATAAGGCTTATTACCTCGGAAAAAGCACTAAGATCGTAAGCCGTTCTATTCTTTATAAGGCTCTTACCCTAGGTTACGAAATCTTTATAGATCTTATTGAATTTAAGCCCTCGAGTCTTAAGGATAGCTTCCGTTATACCCTCTACCTAATCGATAGGTATAGTAGCTTCTACTAGATCCTATTTATAAAGACTAAGACTAAGTAGGAGTCCTACTTTACTATTAAGAAGTTTATTTAATACTTTAAGGCCTCTACTAGTCTGCCTATCGTCTCTATAACCTGCGATAGAGGTAGCGAATTTAATAACCTCGAGGTTAAGCTAATACTAGCTAACGAAGGCGTCGCCTTCCGACCCTCGGCACCGAATACTCTAGCCTAGAACGGCGCGGCGGAACGCGCCGGCCGCACTATTTCGGAGGGCACGCGTACTATTATTATCGCCGCAGGTCTCCCGGAGACTCTATAGCTATACGCTATAAAGACCGTAGTAGAAGTTATTAACCTACTACCTACGGCCTCTAACCCCTATAGTAAAGCTCCTTAAAAGCGTCTTACTAAAGCTCTCGGCCTACTATAGTCCTATTAAACCCTATTTATTTAATACTTCTATACTTATAGCTACGTTACCTATATTTATAAGAAGGGTATTCTCCGCCCCCCCCGCGTAAATAAGACTAAAGTATACGCCTAGAAGGGCTTCCTTATAGGCTTCGATAGCCCTTACGGCTATATCTTTAACGTATACGTACTAGAACGCAAAGCTATTATTCGCTATAGGGATATACGCTTCTTCGAGGGCTAACTCCCTCCCGTACGAGATCCTTCTATAGAAATCGTTAAGTACGACGCTATTTTCGCCGACTACGATATCTCTAAGTTTATTAAGATTCCCTTTAATAACTGTACCCCTAAGCAGTATAAGAAGGAGTATCTGGAAGCCGGAAGATCCCCGGCTATACCTCGGCGAGCAGTCGGCGAGAGCTAGGCGCTAACTAAGCCAAGATTCGAGTACTCTCGAATCCAGAAGGCAAAGATTATAAGAGTGAACTTAGTAAGTTTAAGTCTACGAATAATATCTAACCTACCTGCGTACGCTCAGCGGACCGATTCTCCGTAAACCCGATTCAGACCCTTAGTTATATCCTTATAATTCTTAAACTTCTACCCTACTCCAGGAGAATTGGCAATACGAGATATCGAACCGAGTTACGCGTAGTACCCGCTAAGAGACCGTCGACCTCTAGTAAGAGGACGCGGAACTCCGAGAACAAGACATAGAGATGCTAGACCAGGAGGACAGAGCAGACGCGCACTCCGCTCGCTCTCCCCTCGGCGTCCAGGCGGACATCGAACAACTCGTTCAATAAGAGTTACGACGCACGACGCGTTATTAGTTACGAAGTAGTAGCCGGCCGACCGCTCGGCGAGGATCTAGGGGCCGATCCAGGTTACCTACTAATACTACGAGCGAAATATAATCGATATACTAAGACAGATACGATAGCCGCGACCGCTCGACGATAAGTCGTAGAAGCAGTTAGGGGGATAACTCTCCCCGGAGAGCCCGAGCCGACGAGGTTAATAATACCCTTATACTTAATATCCTAAAGTAGTTCTAGGAGCAGACCTAGAGATTAGCTAGAATAGTCGTCGAAGAAAGGCTATATATTCGGCGACGCGACGAGAAAGCACTAGTATATAACGTCGGCAGACTCGACGAGAATGCGACTACGCGAGAACGAGAAGACTAGCTAGACGAGATCTAAGAGGTCTATAAGGTATAACGACTAGAAGCGAGTACCGTATAGCGAATCTAGTAGGCTAGAGGATAGCTCGGAAGGACGCTATAGGAATCCTAGCGCTCCTATCGTAAAGGCCTCGCCGAAAGAACTCTAGAGTTAGGATAGACTACCGAGGTTACCTAGGAAGACTTTATTATATTTATACGATAATAATATCTAGTACTAGCCCTCTAGAAGTAGAACCTTCGGGAAGCTATCGCTAGGTATCGTTAGAAAGACGACTAAGGGCTAATAAAGTATTATTAGGAATAGTCGACTAGAAGCGAGTACCGTATAGCGAATCTAGTAGGCTAGAGGATAGCTCGGAAGGACGCTATAGGAATCCTAGCGCTCCTATCGTAAAGGCCTCGCCGAAAGAACTCTAGAGTTAGGATAGACTACCGAGGTTACCTAGGAAGACTTTATTATATTTATACGATAATAATATCTAGTACTAGCCCTCTAGAAGTAGAACCTTCGGGAAGCTATCGCTAGGTATCGTTAGAAAGACGACTAAGGGCTAATAAAGTATTATTAGGAATAGGAGGGGCTCTACTATACTATCGGCGAACCCTCGATAGGGGAAGCCTAAGCATTCGCATTCTTTAGGGGCCTTACTAAGGAACTGAAAGACGAGGCGTAGAAGTAAAATATCCTACGAGTCGAGGCTCGGGAGATTATAGAGTACGCGGAAAGACTCTAGGAGGTAACCCGAAGAGGCTACTAGAAGAGAGACTATAATAGTAGACGCGTACTAGACAGGCATAGACGGGACGGCGATAAGCCGTATACCCGGGGCAATTATCGCTAGCGAGAGCGGGGGTTAGATAGGAAGCTAGAAAGCCGCCGCCCTTACGGCGAAGGCAAGGCAGTCCCCCCTTATATTAAATATTATAAGTATAGAGGACTATACTACTCCCTAGATTGTCCGTAGAAGGACGAGGGAGGCGCCTATTAAGGGGGATTATACCGAGGAAATAGCTATAAGGGGAACTCCTACCGAGGAGGCCAAGGCAATTCGGCGATAGTTCGCGTAGTACGCGTCCCTAGTAAAGTTATCGGAGAAGTTCCGGAAAACGAGTAGGCGTTACGGAGACCCCGATACACGTAACGCTAGAACTCATATCGGTAGTTATTGGGCCGATAGCCTAAGGGCGAGCTATCGTTATCTATTCGGGCATAGAAGTCGAAGTAGTAGTAGATATAGACACCTACTTATAGATAGACCTTATTAGCGAAGCTTTCGCAGAGCGGCTAGCGTTAAAGCCCGCGTCGGAGCTTAAAATACTAGATATTATCGGTATTACTAGGTCACCTATTAAAGATAGGAAGGCCTATTAGCTAATATTCTTTCTCCTAGACCGATACGGCTACCCGCGCAGGGTACGCCGAGCATTCGTCGCTATTATCCGACTAGATAGCGAACCCCTACTACTACTAGGATAGAAGTCTATAGGCCTAGAAGGTATTATTATTAAGATAGTAACGAATAGCTAGTATTACGATAAAATCTTAATTATAACCCCGGAATCCTTTATCGATAAGGTTATATTAGGAGACGGAAAGGCATACGTTCGCTATATTATAGGTATCCTTTCAGTAGAGAAGCCAATCCTAATATTAGACGACGAAGACGAAGAACTAGGATAATTAGTCCTAGAAGAGCTCTAAGAGTACGAAGCCGTCTTCGACGAGCAGTTAGCGAAGAAGCTCCTACTTTTAAGTAATGCCGTACACGAAATCGTACTCTAGGAGGGCGCTATAGCACCTTATAAGGGCATATACCTATTATCGGCTAACTAGCTATAAACGCTCGCCGAATATATCGAGGAGAACCTCGTAAACGGAAGAATTAAATACTCTACTAGCCTAGTAGGGGTACCTATCCTATTTATACCTAAGAAAGACGGTACTATTCGCCTCTACGTAGACTACTACGGGCTAAACGAGGTAACGATTAAAAACCGCTACCTACTCCTACTAATTAGGGAGCTACTCGATCGCCTAGTAGGCGCCGAGTAGATTTCAAAGATCGACCTTAGAGAGGTATACTATAGAATCGCTATTAAGGAGAGCGACTAGTAGAAGACTATATTCCGAACTCGTTACAGATACTTCGAGTATATAGTTATACTATTCGGGCTAACTAATATACTAGCTATATTCTAAGCGTATATTCACCGAGCGCTTACCGACCTCCTCGATACGGAATATATTATCTACCTGGATAATATCCTTATCTACTTAAGGATACGCGAGGAACATATAGCGTTATTGAAACGCGTGTTATAGCGGCTAAAGGATGCCGAGCTGTTTGCGAAACTCTCTAAGTGCGAGTTCTATAAAAAGGAAACTGAGTTCCTAGGCTTTATCGTAAGTAACGAAGGCGTTAGGATAGACGCTGAGCGCGTGCGAGCTATCGCCGAATAGCCCACGCCTAAGATATTTAAGGATATCTAAGTATTCCTAGGATTTATAAACTTCTATAGAAAGTTTATCCCTAAATATTCCTATCTCGCAAGGCCCCTAATAGTAGCGCTAAAAGGGAGCTAGAAAGGTATAAAGTCGGGAGACTTTACCTAGGGGGAGGAAATAGATTAGGTATTGAAAGAGCTTAAGCTCGCCTTCTAGTCGGCGACTATATTACGCTATTATAATATACGCCTCGATACGAGGATTGAAACGGATATATTAGTAAAAGCTATCTCCGGGATTTACTTATAGAAGCACGGTACGAGCTAGTATCCCGTCGCCTACTAGTCGCGTAAATTAGACGATGCAGAAACGCGATAGGGTATAGGATAGTAAGAGTTACTTACTATCGTCGAGAGCCTAGAGTACTAGAGCTACTACGTAGGCGGACTCTAGTAAAAGCTCGTAGTACTAATAGACTACTAGGTATTAAAGAAAGTCATATAAGTACTAGTACGGGACGTTCGCGGACGCCTCGCTAGATAAGTATATAGACTTACCGTATTCGACTTTAAGATTTAATATAGGCTAGGGGCTACTAACCCCGCAGACGGACTCTCTAGGAGACTAGATTATATAGAGGGCGACCCTAATATAGATAACGTCCTACCTATATTAGTAAAGAAGCTAAGTCTAGTTAATAAGCTACCTAAAGACCTCTAAGTAAGGATCGCGAAGCTAAGCGCTCGCGGAGTAGCCGGCGAAGTATACGTATACGCGGTAAAGACACGTCTCTAGAAGAGACAGGCCGAGAGCTCGAAGAGCTATAGTTACCGAGACACCTCTATCTCGGGTAGTAACGTACCTAGTATAAGGGCCAACTATAGGACGAGTAGTCCACGGTATAAGACTGCCGCCGATATACCTAGCTATCTAAGAAGGAGTAGGGAGAGCGCGGATGCTAGCCGAGGAGAGCCCGAGGGCTCTAAGGACTCGAGCGTAGCTAGGGAAATTAGAATTCCGGACTAATTTATCCTACGCCCTATTATAAGAGAACTTATAGCGGGCGAAACGGTACTATTAATGCGGCTAAGCGAAGACCTAGAATATATAGTAAGAGGACTATAAGCCTCTAACGACCTCTATCGGGATATTGCGAAAGCTCTACGATTAAAAGCCAGGTTAAAGGCGGGTTATAGCCTAGATAATAATAGGATATTATAGTATCGAAAGAGACTTATAATTCCCGAGGAAGCTTCCCTGCGAGAGGAACTATTGCGAATATACTATAATAATCCGCGAGTTGGCTACTTAGGCGCTAACCGCATAGTAGAATTAATAACGCGAAAGTTTCACTAGAGATATCTAACGGAAGACGTCCGCGCGTATATCGCCGAGTGTCCGGCATACTAGGGCTCTAGAATCCCGAGGTATAAGCTATATAGACTTTTATAACTACTACTATTACTATCTTACCTATTCTAAGAGATTAGTTTAGACTTCGTTACGGGACTGCCCGAGAGTACGACGAACGATAGGCGTATCTACGATGCGATCTTAGTTATCGTAGACCGTATAACTAAGATAAGCTAGTTTATCCCGACTACTCGGCGGCTGAATGCCGTAGAGTTAGCTGCTATTCTATATAATAGGATAGAGTATAGGTTTAGGACCCTAGAGGGGATCCTAAGCGATAGGGACAAGCTTATTACGAGCTAATTCTAGGCAGACTTCTATAAGGAAATGCAGATTAAGCGTCGAATATCGACGGCTTAGTATCTATAGACGGATAGGCAGATAGAGAGGGTTAACTAAGAACTGGAATCCTACTTCCGAAAGGTCTGCGGGCATAAGCCGAATGCGTAGGTAGTATAACTCCTAGAGGTAGAGTTCGCCTATAATAATACTAGAAACGCGACTATTAGAGTATCGCTATTTAAGGCACTTATAGGATACTACCCTCGAGTAATTGAATTCGTACCGTTAATAACGAGGAATATCGTCGAAGGTGTCCGCGAACGCTTAGCGAAAGTTACCGAGACTAGGCGACGCATAGCAGAAACCTAGTAATACGCTAAAGATAGCCAGGCTAAGTACTATAATAAGCGGCACTAACCGCTATAGCTTACTATCGGCGACTACGTAGGACTCTCTACGAGGAACTTTAAGTTTAAAACAGGATAACGGAAACTAGCCCCGTAATATATTCGCGTACTAGTCGTCGAGCGTATTAGGCAGAATGCCTATAGGGTATAGCTCCCTGAAAAGTACTCTAGAATATACGACGTCTTTTTAGTATCCCTCTTAGAACCGTAGATAGGGCGTAAAGATATCGCCGATACGCTACTAGAATTAGAGGAAGACTAAGAAGAGTAGGAGGTCGAAGATATCGTCGCCTATAAGAAGGATAGGGACTAAACCTTCTTTATAGTTAAATAGAAAGGCTAGCTAGTAGAATATAATACCTAGGAACTAGAGCCTTACCTATAGAATAGTCGCGCACTACTCGCTAAGTATATATAATAGCTAAAAAGAAAGCATATAAAATAGGATAATTAATCGTATCTCGAATATAAGACTACTAAAGGGGGGAAGATTACTACCCGAACTATTACCGACTAGTCGTCGAAACTACCGAACCCGCTAGTACTACCGATACTACTAGACGCCTGAAAGTTACTACTAAAGACGTAAACACCGATAGGCGAGCCTTTACTATCCTCCTCGGTAACCGAACTATTTCCAGACCTAAGAGAACTACTAGGGCGACTACCTATAACTATAGTAGCTTGGCCGGGGCGGCGCATAGTCGGTATGCCTACGTACTACTTATAGTTAATAGGCATAGTATTATTAGAATATACTAAGGGGTTAGTAACCTCCTAAAAGTCGCTACTTATATAGGGGAAGTCTAAACGACCCCCCTTACTATCTATAGGAGTCGAAACGACGCTACTAAGGTCGGATAGGAGCGTAAGTACGGCGTTAGCTCGGCGAAGGTCGCGAAGGTATTAAGGCTAGGTAACGTCGCAGTAACGGCCGATAGAAGAAGCCGAGGGAGAATAATCGCTACTATAGCGACGCTAACGTAAGGAAGGGGAAGTAAAACTTATATTAAGCTCGTAAGCCGTTATAGCCTACTCGCGATTATAGGCAGCCTCCTTAATCTAGAGCTGAGCTAGACGCTAGGCGAGCGTATTACTAGAGAGCGCTCTAACGCTACTAGGATCGAGTATCTAGCTAAAGAGACTATTCTAAGAATAGCTAAAAGCTAAAAGATAATAAAGGAAACGGAAACGAGCGATAGGGCGCAGAGCATTCGGATCGCGTCGCTAAGTACGCGTAAAAGTCTTAACCTAAAGCTAGTATGTCTGAGCTGCTCTAAGGACGGCTTAGGGAATCTAGAAGGAGGAAGTTAGAAAGGGAAAAGCAAGGCGAAGGAAAGGCGAACTTATAGTAGTATACTTAGCCTTCTTAAAGTAATATATAGTATACTTATTAGGGCTCTTCTTATTATAGACGCAAATAACGTCGGGATTAGCGTAAAGCTGAGTCAGGTAAGTAATATAAGGAGTGCCGCTCTAATAGCGACCCTAGCTACGTACCTTATTATAGCGGAAGACTTTAAATAGGCGAGCAACTATAGGGATAACGGATATATTAGTTAAGAGGGAATAGAAGAACTAAAGAAGATTAATTGAAAAGCAGAAGCCGAAGACTCTGCGAGCAGTTATTAGTTATTATTATTAGAGGAAGAAACTAACTACTAGAAGAGAGGAAGAGGACCTCTATTTATAGAACTAGTAGAAGAGGCTAGAGGCGGTAAGAACGATAACGGCGACGACCTATCCTAATAATTTAATAGCTACTAATTTAACTACTAATAATTTAACGGCTGCCGACGAGGTAACCGCTAACCCTCGGTAACTACCCGACCTAGAATAATAGGGGACTATTATTAATAGGAGGGGACGTAGGAAAACGAAGGAGGAAAACAACGCCTTAAATATCGCAAACTAAGCGCCGACCGAATAGTAAAAGGAAGCAGAATTTCAGGGACGCAATAAACAATAGGAAATAATGGAAATAGACTCCTAATAGGCCCGAAACTAAGGGACTATTATATCGTTAGGGACTAACGATTTAGGGAAGGGGAATAGTTATAAGAAGGAGTATCTGGAAGCCGGAAGATCCCTGGCTATACCTCGGCGAGCAGTCGGCGAGAGCTGGGCGCTGACTAAGCCAAGATTCGAGTACTCTCGAATCCAGAAGGTAAAGATCACAAGAGTGAACTTAGTAAGTTTAAGTCTACGAATAATATCTAACCTACTTGCGTACGCTCGGCGGACCGACTCTCCGTGAACCCGATTCAGACCCTTAGTTATATCCTTACAAGCAGCTTCTTAAAGAGCCTGCGGATAGGGTTATAGCTAAGGTTACTAATTCCGAGACTATCGGGATTAGCTAATAGGAAGTTATACTTCTACCTAATAAGTTAATTCCCTCGATAACTTCGATTCCTTACCCTCTCTAAGAGAATAGCCCGGTAGCTTCTACTAACTCAGATACCTCGTACTCTAATAACTTTAAGGATACTATTATAGAACCGGACGAAGTCCTCCCCCTAAACGTAACCCGTTTAGAGTCCCTAGACCCTCTTACGGAGGCTTCTCCTCCGTCCCCGGAGCCTCGCACTACTACGGCGCCTCCGATCCGTAGATCTAGCCGCAACGCCCCGTACGTTAGAGGGTAGTATACTACTACCCGTATTAACGATAGCTTCTTAAGTAGCCGGGCTCTCCTCTTAGTAGAGTAAGCTACCTATTGCGAAGAGGATCTCCTCGTACCTCCGTTAGAATAGCCTATTACCTATTCCGTTCTCTAGGCTACGGCTATCTCGTCGGATGTTAACGCCCCGAAGACGATTAACGCTACGAAGAACAGCCCTAACTAGCACCTCTGGAAGCCTGCCTTTAATAAGTAGATTTAGAACCTTTTCGACCGTAAGACTTAGTCCCTAGTAAGTCCCCTAACCGGTATTAAGGTCCTTCCGGGCATATAGGTACTAGATATTAAGACCTCGCCTTAACGCCTGCGAGCTAGGTAGGTAGTATGCGGTAACCGCTAATAGGGCGAATAGTCGGCTTAAGATCTCTATACTATAGTAGCTTACTCTATATCGGTACGCCTGTTTTTTGCCTTAGTAACGTACCTAGGCCTTTACCTTATAGTCGTCGACTTTAATAGCGTATTCCTCGCAGCCCCTGCCCCTAAAGGTAGTCGTATTTACGTTTAATAGCCCTATAGATATAAAGATAGAACTAATAGGGTTTACCTTCTTAATAGTGCCCTCTATAGCCTCCGCGAAGCCCCCTTATAGTAGTTCTAGTTCCTGTTTAGTAAGTTAGAGAACCTTAGGTATACTAGTATAGCTGGAAACCCGTGCCTTCTACGTAACGAGTCTACTAACGTTATTCTTCTTATATACGTTAACGACGTCGCTATCGCTGGACCCTCTTCTATAGCTATTTATAGCGCTATAACGATACTAAAGACTATCTGCGACTTTAAGGAAATGCCCTCTATTAATAAGTTTATCGGCATATACGTTATTTACGACCGCGCGGGAGGCTTTACTCTACTATACTAACGAGACTATACTTATAAGATCCTATAGCGTTTTAGCTTTAACTAGGCGAACGCCGTTAAGACTCCTTAGGCTATAGGTACTATACTACCTCTTCCTAATCCTACCTATAATACTAATATTATAAAGAAGTATTAAGAGATAACCGGAGCCCTTAATTACCTTAGCTATAATAGCCGCCCTAATATTAGTTTTACGGTCTCGAAGCTCTACGAAGGTAATAGTAGACTAACTTACGAGCACCTTACGGCTATTAAGCGTATATTTCGGTACCTTAAAGGTACTACCTCGATAGGCATTAAGTATTATAAGGCTCCTAATATCGAGCTCTTTACCGTAAGCGATGCCTTATACGGAGACTGCGCTAGAAGGGTTTCTACGGGAGGATACGTTATCTTCTTAGCTAGTGCCCCTATCGCCTAGAAGGCTCGTAAGTAGTAGTTCGTTACGCTTAGTACTTTAGAAGCTGAATTTATTAACCTTACTCCTACGGGCATTACCCTTAATTAGATTAGGGACACGATTTCGGCCTTTAAGGTAGTAATTCCAAAGCCTCTTATCCTCCTAACTAATAGCTAGAATGCCCTCGCAATTGCCCTTAATCCACTGAACGCGGCGCGCACTCGTTATATCGATATTCGGTATAAATAGGTACAGGAACGTATAGCGGCAGGCGATTTCGAGCTTCGCTACGTACTCTCTACGGAAATGCCTGCCGACGGCCTTACTAAAGGCCTTAGAATTAACAAATACGTCGAATTCGTGCGATAGTTACGCCTCGTCGCCGCGACTAGATGAGTCCGCTAGGGTTCGATTCCTGTTACTGTTATTTGTTTTTTTAGGTTTCCTGTTTTTATAGAGGAATCCTGCGTTCTGATTGGTCGGGAGATGGTGTTTTTGGAGTGCCAGAATTAGGGAAGTGGCCTGTTATGAGGTGCCCACGGGAAGCCCTTACGGCTATTGTCAGCTGGCAGTTTTGCCTGTGGGGGGGTGTTGGTGGTCCGTGCCCCACGCCCTGGGGTCCGTGCGCCCCGTCGCCCACTAAGTCCGTAGTTCCAGGCCCACCTGCCTGCCTCTAGGGGAATAGACACACATCACCAGTTCTGTCCCTTTTTGCCTCTATACTAATTACGTTGAATCACAGCTGCACCAACAAGTCTCGAATCTTCCAACGAAATCAGGGAGTACATTACATTAGTCGGACTTACTCAAAGCGTGACCCACGCGCTTGAGATCGCTGGTCCACAAGGTCTCTTGCTCGAATCCGGCCACCGCTTGGTGTATGAGAGCAGCCGCGATGGTTTCCACGTCAATGTTCGGAATCACAGTCAGGATGCTCAATGCTGTAGCTTTGACCGAGGCCATGGTTGTGGAGTAGCTTGTGATGAGACCAGGTTTGGCGATGCATGCCTCGACACCTGGGGTTTTGTCTGCGAACCGCAGAACCTGGTTCTCAGTCTCTCCCTGCAGAAATGATCGTCAGTGCCGAGGCTTCGAATCACAGACCGTAGGAGCGACTGATGAGTAAAACCAAGGGATAGATCATACATACTCTCATCAGACAGTACTCAGTCAGTACCCATGGCCTTTTGGTCTGGTCCCTCTCGGCCGCCGCCCCGCTCATGTATAGGAAACGAAAAGGCTTCACAGGGTCGGAGTCATGCATCGCTTGGAGCCCGGCCAAGGTGAACTCCTGGCACACCTTTCGGACCTCGTCGGTGCTCAGTGTCGTGATCTTGGAGGGCGTCACGGCGACGGTCCTATCACAGGGTGAAGAGACGGATTAGCAACGTGTGGTGACACGTTGATGGGCAGACGTTGATGGGAAACAACGGCATCGCATCAATCCTCAAGACCTACCAAATGCATGCGCTTGCGCCCGAAAATTCTGTCAGCGCCTGTTCTGGATACTTGTCGTAGCTCTCTACCACGACGGACCTGAGCTTTTCCGTGGCTATTCCATCGGGTGCTGAGACTGGCTTCCGAGCCACGGCAACGACTGTGGTGATTAGGGGATTCTGGAGGCTTTGACGAATGATTTCGGAGCCGACGAAGCCACTGGCACCGGTGACAATGAGCTTCATTTTTGCTGATGATTTCTCACGTACGTGAACTTGCCAGCTTCTTCTTCGTCGGTCACGGCCACGGCGACGACAGAGACATGATAAGATATCTGCGCCGGTACATAAGCACTAGGCAGATATCGACAGCTTGCAGGAGGTGTGGTGACATATCGGACATAGGCGGCATTAGAACCCGACTTTCCGAGGCAACACGTTACGGCTGAGACACATATTAATAGAGTAAAGGTATAAGCTCCATCCCCCTTGCGATATATACTTGTCCTCTGTAAGCCTTTGTCATGAGCACGGGCGACCACGGGCCAGGGGGGCCGGGACCCTAGGGGTCACCGGCAGACTAAGGGGCCGAGCGTTAGCAGAATCATATATATATAGATGCGGCCAGAGGCCCAGATAAGGAGAAGGAGAGCATCGATTATTCTACGTCTCTATAGCTACCTACTAATAGACTTATTACTCGTCCTTTACTTATTACTAAATTACTCCCCTAATATAATAATTAATCTATCCTTTAGGAAGTAACGACTATTAGATATAATAGTAACTAGAGAGACGCGAAATACTAGAAGCTAGACTATAGTAGGGTACTAAGAGGATATCGATACTAGGGGTAATATACTACTAATAGAATATAGCTAAGTAACCGACTAAGAGGCTATAGTAGATACCTTAATAATAACTAATAAGGAACTAGATAGGTAACTAGAAGAGAAAAGACAGAAATTCGTATATAAGAGGAAGATCGAGGAACTAACTTTACTAAGAAGGGGGGAGGACCCCTTAGCCTAATAGCCGACTAGTAGTAAAAGAACGGCCCCTATTCTAAGGATAGCCTACGACGAAGAAAACTATAAAAGTATATCCTTTACTAAGATCTAGCTATTACCTATCTATTATAAGGGAGCTAGCTAAGTAGAGCTTAACTCGTTCTTATTTAGTCTAGATATAAGGTTTTAAATTAATAATAAGAGCTTTCGGAGAAATATTAATAAAGTAATATACGTAAGTAGCTACTTTATAGATAACCTATAGTAGAGATAGATAGTAAATATATAAATAAGCTATAACTTAATTTATAATATTACTTAGAAGGTAATAGAGACCTAGCTATAGGAAGACGCGGACGACGATAATACTTAAGTACTCTAAACTATTATTAAACTATACGGCTATAATTAACGTTTCTAAAACCCTAAGTAGAAGTATTAGGACTTCGCGGACGCGTAAGATAGCCTAGAGGCAGAGCTACTAGAGCCCCTACTATAGATCTATAGGGTTACCTTACTCCTCGCTAAGTTAGACCTAGACCTCGTTTAATAAATTATAGCTTAAAGTATTCCCTATATAAGAACGGAACTAAATAGTACTACGAAACGAGCTAAGACCCTACTACGGACGAAATAGACCCTAAAATAACCCTAGTACGCGAATAATTAGGAATAGATAAGGAGATAGTCTAAGTACTTAGTAACGCGCTAGGAACGTACCCCTAATACGTATATAGATACTTACTAGTAAGGAAATAGGGGATAAAGCGTAGAATAGAAAGTACCTAAAATACGGCTATAGTCTCTAAAGATATAGCTAAGGTCCCTAATAGCGGATTAATAGTAAACTACTAGGAGGTTAGGAAGCCTAGAAAACGTCCGATACTACGCCTATAATAGGTTTAGCTATTATATAAGTAACTACTTAGAAGTAGCCTATACTTTATATAATAAATAGGGATATACGTTTAAAGGCTACTAAAAAACCTCGAGGACGAACTAAGAGCTAATTAGTAATAGGCTATTAGTAAATAATAACTAGGAATAGGATAAGTAGTTATAACTATTATAAAGAAGATTTAAAGTAAAGATTAAGATATAGTTAAATAATTAATAGGTCGTAGTAGAAGTAATACTAAATAACGGAGTAGACGTAAACGTTATAAATAGCGACCTACTAAGGAGGTTAGGAATATAGCTCGTACTAGATAAGGAATCTTTAGCTACCCCCCTAAATAACGAGCGGATCCTAACCTTTAGTATAAGGAAGCTTACTTATAGGGTTACTAATAACCCTAGGATTACGAGGATCTAGTCCTCTAAGTATAAAGTAGTAGACGAGATCTAGAATAGCTATAATATTATAATAGGTAATCCTTAGCTAACTTAGACGAACCCTATAAAAGACTAATAGTCGAGGTACTAGAAGTACTTATTATAGAGAGAAGATATTAAGATTATAGTATTAAGGAAGGAAATTAGGAAAGTAATAGAAGAGACGGATATAATCGCGATAATTATCCCGGAAAACGTCTAGATACTACTATAAGGGGTATAGTAGGATAACTACTATAGAAATAAAGCTATAACCTTATAAATCCTATAATAGTTCTAAGAATTCGGAGACGTATTTAATATAGAGAGAGCCGCTACCCTACTATAGTACTATAAGTAGGACTACGCTATCGACGTAGAAGAAGGGAAGAGAGTTCTATTCGGGCCTATCTATATACTCATAGAAGAGGAACTTAAGGTATTCCGGGAATATATCGACGACTTACTAAAGAAGGGATAGATTAGGCCCTCTACTAGCCTAGCTAGAGCCTATAAGAAGGAGTATCTGGAAGCCGGAAGATCCCCGGCTATACCTCGGCGAGTAGTCGGCGAGAGCTGGGCGCTGACTAAGCTAAGATTCGAGTACTCTCGAATCCAGAAGGCAAAGATTATAAGAGTGAACTTAGTAAGTTTAAGTCTACGAATAATATCTAACCTACTTACGTACGCTCGGCGGACCGACTCTCCGTAAACCCGATTCAGACCCTTAGTTATATCCTTATAATTCTTAAACTTCTACCCTGCTCTAGGAGAATTAGTAATACGAGATATCGAACCGAGTTACGCGTAGTACCCGCTAAGAGACCGTCGACCTCTAGTAAGAGGACGCGGAACTCCGAGAATAAGACATAGAGATGCCAGACTAGGAGGACAGAGCAGACGCGCACTCCGCTCGCTCTCCCCTCGGCGTCCAGGCGGATATCGAATAACTCGTTTAATAAGAGTTACGACGTACGACGCGTTATCGGTTACGAAGCAGTAGCCGGCCGACCGCTCGGCGAGGATCTAGGGGCTAATCTAGGTTACCTGCCGATACTACGAGCGAAATATAATCGATATACCGAGATAGATACGATAGCCGCGACCGCTCGACGATAAGTCGCAGAAGTAGTTAGGGGGATAACTCTCCCCGGAGAGCCCGAGCCGACGAGGTTAATAATACCCTTATACTTAATATCCTAAAGCAGTTCTAGGAGTAGACCTAGAGATTGGCTAGAATAGTCGTCGAAGAAAGGCTATATATTCGGCGACGCGACGAGAAAGTACTAGCGTATAACGTCGGCAGACTCGACGAGAATGCGACTACGCGAGAACGAGAAGACTAGCTAGACGAGATCTAAGAGGTCTACGAGGTATAATAACTAGAAGCGAGTACTATATAGCGAATCTAGTAGGCTAGAGGATAGCTCGGAAGGACGCTATAGGAATCCTAGCGCTCCTATTATAAAGGCCTCGCCGAAAGAACTCTAGAGTTAGGATAGACTACCGAGGTTACCTAGGAAGACTTTATTATATTTATACGATAATAATATCTAGTACTAGCCCTCTAGAAGTAGAACCTTCGGGAAGCTATTACTAGGTATCGTTAGAAAGACGACTAAGGGCTAATAAAGTATTATTAGGAATAGGAGGGGCTCTACCGCACTATCGGCGAACCCTCGATAGGGGAAGCCTAAGTATTCGCATTCTTTAGGGGCCTTACTAAGGAACTAAAAGACGAGGCGTAGAAGTAAGATATCCTACGAGTCGAGGCTCGGGAGATTATAGAGTACGCAGAAAGACTCTAGGAGGTAACCCGAAGAGGCTACTAGAAGAGAGACTATAATAGTAGACGCGTACTAGATAGGCGTAGACGGGACGGCGATAAGCCGTATACCCGGGGCGATTATCGCTAGCGAGAGCGGGGGTTAGATAGGAAGCTAGAAAGCCGCCGCCCTTATAGCGAAGGTAAGGCAGTCCCCCCTTATATTAAATATTATAAGTATAGAGGACTATACTACTCCCTAGATTATCCGTAGAAGGACGAGGGAGGCGCCTATTAAGGGGGATTATACCGAGGAAATAGCTATAAGGGGAACTCCTACCGAGGAGGCCGAGGCAATTCGGCGATAGTT